>JARQOD010013168.1:0-16737 GCA_033576555.1 Oophaga sylvatica
AACAGGTCAGGAGGCACAGCAGCAGGAACCACTGGCTCAACAAACCTCTTCAACAAGGACTTGTGGAACACGTTATGGATCTTAAATGTCCCTGGAAGAAGCAAACGAAAAGAAACAGGATTAATAATCTCCATGATCTTATAAGGTCCAATGAACCTAGGCTTAAATTTAGGAGATGCTACTCTCATAGGAATATTCTTTGAGGACAACCAGACCAAGTCCCCCACTCTAAACCGAGGACCATCAGTCCTATGCCGGTTAGCAAACCGCTGGGCCTTCTCCTGAGAAGGGACAACCTCTCCACTACCTGGTCCCAAATCTGTTGCATACGCTCCACAACAGAGTCAACACCTGGACAGACAGAAGCCTCCGTCTGTCCTGAAGAAAATCGAGGGTGAAACCCAGAATTACAGAAAAACGGAGACATCAAAGTGGCAGAGCTAGCCCTATTATTAAGAGCAAACTCAGCCAAAGGCAAAAAAGAGACCCAGTCATCCTGATCAGCAGACACAAAGCATCTAAGATAAGTAGATAAGTCTCCAATGTCTGGTTTGTTCTCTCAGTTTGACCATTGGTCTGAGGATGAAATGCCGAGGAGAAAGACAATTGAACACCCAGTTTAGAACAAAAAGTCCCCCAAAATTTGGAAACAAACTGGACTCCTCTGTCAGACACAATGTTCTCAGGAATGCCGTGTAAACGAACCACGTGCTGAAGGAACAACGGCACCAATTCAGAGGAGTAAGGCAACTTAGGTAATGGCACAAGATGTATCATTTTGGAAAACCTATCACAAATTACCCAGATGGTGGTCATTCTCTGAGAAACAGGAAGATCGGAAATGAAATCCATAGAGATATGGGTCCATGGTCTCTTGGGCACAGGCAATGGCATCAATAAACCACTAGAGCGAGAGCAAGGCTTGGAGCGAGAGCAAGTCCCGCAGGACTGCACAAATTCCCTGACATCACGAGACAAGGTAGGCCACCAAAAGGACCGACTAACCAAGTCTCTGGTACCAAAAATTCCGGATGCCCAGCCAATGCGGAACAATGAATCTCAGACATCACACTCTTTTTCCATTGGTCCGGGACAAACAATTTTCCAACAGGGCAGCGCTCGGGCCTATCCTCCTGACACCCCTCCAGAGCAAGTCTCAAATTGGGCGAGATGGCGGAAAGAACTACACCCTCTTTCAAAATAACAGAAGGATCAGATAACTCAGGAGAGTCCGCAAGGAAACTCCTCGAGAGGGCATCCGCCTTAACATTCTTAGTGCCAGGAAGAAAGGAAACCACAAAATTAAAACGTGTGAAAAACAAGGCCCACC
Organism: Oophaga sylvatica; assembly: GCA_033576555.1. Taxonomy (NCBI): domain Eukaryota; kingdom Metazoa; phylum Chordata; class Amphibia; order Anura; family Dendrobatidae; genus Oophaga; species Oophaga sylvatica. The sequence goes on from JARQOD010013168.1 coordinate 1,331, forward strand.
TGGCCTGTCTAGGATTGAGTCGCTTGGCAGATTCCAGATAGACCAGATTCTTATGGTCCGTAAGGACCACCACCTGATGTTTGGCTCCCTCCAGCCAATGTCTCCACTCTTCAAAAGCCCACTTCATGGCCAATAACTCCCGATTACCCACGTCATAATTACGTTCAGTAGGAGAAAATTTTCGAGAGAAAAAGGCACAAGGGTTACTTTTAGAGGTCTCTGGATCTTTTTGGGACAAAACGGCACCTGCCCCAATTTCAGAGGCATCAACCTCCACCTGAAATGGCAGAGAAACATCAGGCTGCCGAAGAACAGGAGCAGAAGTGAATCTCTGCTTAAGTTCCTGAAATGCAGAGACTGCCTCAGAGGCCAATTCACCACATCAGAACCCTTTCTGGTCAAATCAGTTAATGGTTTAACAATAACCGAGAAATTACCAATAAATTTACGATAAAAATTGGCAAACCCCAAAAATCTCTGAAGAGCCTTTAATGAAGTAGGTTGGACCCAATCACAGATGGCCTGAACCTTGACCGGGTCCATTTCAATAACAGATGGGGACAAAATGAATCCCAGAAATGAGATCCTCTGTACGCCAAAAAGACACTTTGATCCCTTCACATACAGAGCATCTCTCTCAAAATCTGGAACACAGTTCGAACATGTTTCACATGAGAGTCCCAGTCATTAGAAAAAATCAAGATATCATCCAAATAAACAATCAGAAATTTGTCCACAAAATCCCTGAAAATGTCATTCATGAAGGACTGGAAGACGGAAGGAGCATTAGTGAGCCCAAAGGGCATCACTAGGTACTCAAAATGCCCTTCAGGGGTATTGAATGCCGTCTTCCATTCATCCCCGTGCTTAATGCGAATAAGGTTATACGCCCCCCTGAGGTCAAGCTTGGTAAACCAAGTAGCGTTTTTCACCCTGGAAAACAGGTCAGAAATCAAGGGTAACGGGTATTGATATTTCACAGTAATATTGTTCAAGAGACGATAATCAATACACGGCCTTAATGAACCATCTTTTTTGGCCACAAAGAAAAAACCTAAGGGTGAAGAGGATGGTCTGATATGACCCTTCTCCAATGATTCCTTGATATAAGACCGCATAGCGTCATGTTCAGGTACAGACAAGTTAAAAAGGCGACCTTTAGGTAATTTACTACCCGGCACTAATTCAATAGCGCAGTCATAGCTCCTATGGGAGGCAAGGATGCAGATTTACTTTCGCTAAACACATCAGAAAAATCAATCAAAAAGTCAGGAACATCCTGAGCCTGGGGGGAGGCAGAAAAAACAGGAGTGTTGGTATTAACACATTGGCAGCCCCAACTGGCCACAGACACAGTCTTCCAATCCAAAACAGGATTATGAGACTGCAACCAAGGGAAACCCAGCACGATAATGTCATGCAGATTATATAGAACCAAAAATTTGCAGCACTCCTGGTGATCAGGTTCAACCCTCATTATCACCTGAGTAGAAAACTGGGGTTTATTCTCAGCCAAAGGGGTAGAATCGATCCCCAGTAGGGGAATAGACTTCTGTAGGGGTATCAAGGGGAACCCACAACGTTTAGCAAAATCATAATCCATCAGGTTAATAGCTGCTCCAGAATCAACGAAAGCCTGAGCAGAAAATGAGGACAGAGAGCATATCAGAGTGACAGTTTAAAAAACTTAGTCTGAACACTACCCAAGACAACTGAGCGTGCAAAACGTCTTCCCCGCTTAGGGCAGACTGAAATAGCATGAGAGGCATCACCACAGTAAAACATAACCCATTGCGCTTTCGAAACTCATGACGCTGTGCCCCAGACACCACTCTATCACACTGCATGTTTCAGGAGCTGGTTCACAAGGCAACACCATTCCACGCATACTTCTCCGCTCACGCAAACGTCTGTCAATTTGAATCGCTAATGACATAGAATCATTGAGACCAGAGGGGACAGGGAATCCCACCATAACATCCTTTACATTATCTGACAGACCCTTCCGGAAAAGGGCTGCCAAAGCGTCGTCATTCCATTTGGTCAGGACTGCCCACCTACGGAATCTCTGACAGTATAACTCAGCGTCCTCAAGCCCCTGATTTAATGCCAACAAGGCTTTTTCAGCTTGATCAGTGACATTAGGCTCATCGTACAATAACCCCAAAGCCTGAAAAAACGCATCAACATCACTCAAAACAGGATCCCCGGGTATCAGGGAAAAAGCCCAATCCTGAGGATCGCCGCGCAGGAGAGAGATGATAATTTGAACCTGCTGCGCTGCGTTTCCTGAGGACTTAGATTTTAAGGCAAAAAACAATTTACAATTATTTTTGAAATTCTGAAACTTAGCTCGATCCCCTAAAAACAAATCTGGCATGGGGATCCTAGGTTCCACAACAGGCAACCCAGCAAGATAGATAGCAATACTCCGAACCTCAGTGTCAAGCTGATCCACACGGCCAGACAACTGTGCAAACTCCATTGGGAGAAAAGATCCTCCCCAGCACCCAGAGATACAGAGGGAAAAAAAAAAAAAAAATGCAACAAACAGAAAAATATCTCTGACAACTCTGACAACCTTTTTTCTATCACAATATTTTTTCCCTTCTGTGAGTACCATACAATTTTCAATTTTTAGGCCGGTGATACTGTTATGTTTCGGTAGCTGAGGAGTGCAGGTAAAAAAGGCAATACACCAGAGCAGTTGGAATCTATGGGATTGCAGTACCCTGACTAACCACCACAACTAGAGGCAGCCGTGGAGCGTTCCTACGTTGGTCCTAGACGCCTCGTCACAGCCTGAGAAACTAACTACACCTAAAGATAGAAATAGGAAAGCTATCTGCCCCGGAGCAGAACCCCAAAGATAATAGAAAGCCCCCAAACATGTAATGGCGGTTAGACAAGAGGAAATACTGACACAGAAAGAAAATAGAATGAGCAAACGCTGGGGCCCAAACTATCTAAATAGAAAAGGACAGGAAGGGTACTTACTGCAATCCCAGAAAACCCTGAAAAACACCAACTCTACTAATTTCAAAATCACCTGAGATCACACGACCTCTACCACCTAAATTAGCTCTCTGGTGTAACAAAATCAAAACAGCAGCCACTGAAAAAACTGGAAAAAGCAAAAGAACAAAACTCAGTGGCTGAACTAAACTGAGAAGGCAGAAGCCCCCGGAGGGGACCCAGAAGGCCCCCAAAGAAGTGCAGGACAAAATGCAAAAATATAGCAACAACACAAAAGAAGAAAAATTCTTATCTGGTAGCAGGAGATGCAGACACGACACAGCAGGCTACAAGGGAAACTGGAATGAAGGATTCAGACCAGAACAATTGATCACCGGCAACCCTGATGGGAAAATGACTCCCTTATATAAGACCAGTCAGTAACACCTGATTCCCAGTCCTCACAATCTTCACTAGTACCGCTTGTAACCACCAGAGGGAGCCTCTGCTCGGAACTCATCTCAAACCCATTCACAACAGTTAGCTTGTGGTGAGGGTTGAGACTTGCTCCTACTCCCTGGTAGCACCTCTGGTGCCCCCACTGGAGAAGGAGGGGATGGTTGTAGAAAGACGGCAGAGACAGTATCCCCCGGGCAACAGTCCTCACACGACTTATCCCAGCTGACTACTTCCCTGGACCGCCAATCTATGACCAGGTTGTGTTTTTTCAACCAAGGGAGGCCTAAGATGATGGGAGTTGGCATACCCTCCAAGACGTAGCACGACGGGGACTCTTCATGACGAGTCCTTATACAGAGGTGTATATCATTTATGACTTGGGTCACCTTCCCCTGGCTCAGTGGGACAGAGTCAATGGTCTGGATGCTTAGGGGTTTTGCTAGCATCCTACACCTCAGGCCATGAGTTGGATCAAAGTAAGCATCCACCAGACTGACACCTGCTCCACTGTCCACAAGCACTGGTATAACCACAGTTACCCCACCAACCACCACTTCAGCAGACAGGGTACACTGAGGGGAAAAAATGGAGGAAATATACACTCCCTGGTCACCTCCCTCCACATGACCAGGGGGACGTGGCCTATTATATGGTGTAGATACTTTGGCGCGAGCTAGGCAGACCCCGATAAAATAACCAGTCTGCCCACAGAAAAAACATGCCCCCACACCACGGCGAACCACAGGCAACCCCGTTTGTTAATCAACTCCTCCCACCTGCATGGGTTTGTCTGCCTGAACCGATATGTCCTCCTTCCTAGCAAGGACAACAGGGGGCAGATTTGGTGTATGCCTCTCCCTGAGGTGTGAATCCACCCGGATGGCAAGGGACATGGCGGCCTCCAAGGACCTGGGGGCGGCGTACTGCACCAGAGTATCCAGCAACCTGCCTGCCCCCTGCTTGATTTTACGGAGTTGGGATTCCGCCAGGGAGACGCCATCAGGATCTCCATACACCAGCGCCAGAGCCGTGAAAAACCCGTCCACCGACCGTAAAGATGGTGAATCAGTCGGCAGGGAGAAGGCCCAGGATTGAGGGTCACCCTTGAGAAGGGAGACAGTAATCCCCACACGCTGTTCCTCACTCCCTGATGAACGGGGACGGAGCATGAAGTATAATTTATAGGCCTCCTGAAAAAACAGAAATTTATCTCTCACTCTAGAAAACATGTCAGGGAGTGATATCTTAGGTTCTGGTTGAGCCTGCACCTGAGCCAAGGCCCAGAACCCCACCAAGTGCTGCAACTGCTGTACCACCTCACCCTGCAACACCTTAAGCTTAATATAAAAAGTCAGATCTGCCACAGATCCACAAATGGATCGTGACAGTGTGTCTGTAAGGCAGACAGGGTGGTAGTCGTGGCAACTGGCTGTACTGTTCCAACACCCTGGCGCCCCACAGATGAAATATAATGTCTTTCATGCTGCATGTGCAGCGTGCACAGCAGAACACTCACATTCACTGTCAGAGTCCTCTCGGCTGCGATCAATCCGGTTCCGCATCCATGAGCAAACCACTTCACAAACCACTTCAGAGTCAATGTCTTTTTCCAACAGTTTAACTTTACTGAGCAGTAGGGTATCCATCACACATGCAGCACAATCTACACAGAGTGGCATTTCCTCAGCTTTCCCTGTTTCTCTTGCAGTCTCTTTCTCCTTTCAGCAATCCCTGCCTTGTTTCGGGACAATCTCTGTCCCACACCTGGACACTCCCTGTCCCGCTTCTAGACAATCCCTGTCTTGTTCGTGCTCCAGGCCCACCAGCTTCCTACCATTCCCTGGTCCTGCTTCAATAGGAAAAAGTGCCAGGTTCTTCATCTCAGCTTCACCTGACCCGGTCATAGACCCTGGATCCTCGTCGGGTTGGACTCTGTTCTAGCTGGTGACCACCCGCACGTTCCTCAGGTTGGGGCCTCTTCCTGCCGTTGCAGCTTTATCCTCACAGCTGGCAGAATGTCCTTTCTCACTGTTTACTGCTCCATCCTTACTGCACTGAGCCCTAAACAAGAACTGCCCTCCTATATCTCACTACTCTGTATTGCCCTGCTCTGTAGCCCCTCCCAACAGGAAAAGTCCTATGATAACTAATCCTAAACTAATAATCCTATTCCCTATCACTAATGTGCCCCACTAAACTAATCCCACTATTGTTCTATTCTAACCTCTATTCTATACCTACTTCTATACATAACTCATATCACATGCATCCCCATTACAGTACATAAACAATACAGCATCATTACATTAACATTAATGAACGACAAGCAGCAGCACGTGTTACATGTGTACAGCATCCACAGGGGGGAAGACACCTGACGGACACTGTCACCTCCTTACATGTCCACAAGTCTCCATGTACTGAGTGATGAGTCTGCCTCATTTAACTTCGGGGGCACATGGCCTGAGTTTGCCCTTGGAGGTGCCAGCCTGCCCTATGGAAAGTAGACCTCCCAAAATTAAAATTAAAGAGAGTGTTTTGCAGTGTACACCCACAAATGTTGCTTTGCAGAGTAACACCACAGAGGTTGCTTTGCAGAGTGCCCCCCCAGAGGCTTTTTTCAGAGTACTCCAAAAGAGGTTTTTTTGGCATAGTATTCCCATAGACATATTTGCAGAATAGAAAAATTTGTTTTTACACACAGCACTCCCACAGACATGGATGTATAACTATTTTTTAGGTCCTCAACTTGTACAGACACAGCAGCAGAGTATAATTATTTTTTAGGCACACTGCTCGTACGGACATAGCTGCAGAGTACATAGAGGCTTAAAGGCACAGTACCCCAAGAGGCAGGGTTGCAACGTACATACAGAGGCCTTTTGGAACAGTACTCACAAAGGCAGGGCTGCAGAGAATGCACAGAGGCTTTTTGGCACAGTATTCCCCAAGGCAGAGTTACAGAGTACACAAAGAGGTTTTTTGGCACAGTACTCCCACAGGAAGGGGTGCAGATTAGACACAGAGTCTTTAAAAGGCACAGTGCTTCCAGAGGCTGGGCTGCATTGTACAGTCATGGCCAAAAGTTTTGAGAATGACACAAATATTATATTTTCACATGATCTGCTGCCCTCTGGTTTTTATGTGTGTTTGACAGATGTTTTTATCACAGACAGAAATATAATTGCAAACATATGAGTAACAAAAGCTTATATTGACAGTTAGAATGAGTTAATGCAGCAAGTCAATATTTGCGGTATTGACCCTTCAGGACCTCTGCAATTCTCCCTGGCATGCTCTCAATCAACTTCTGGACCAAATCCTGACTGATAACAGTCCATTCTTGCACAATCAATGCTTTCATTTTGTCAGAATTTTTAGGTTTTGTTTGTCCACCCGTCTCTTAATGATTGACCACAAGTTCTCAATGGCATTAAGATCTGGGGAGTTTCCAGGCCATGGACCCAAAATCTCTATGTTTTGTTCCCTGGGCCATTTAGTTATCACCTTTGCTTCATGGCAAGGTGCTCCATCATGCTGGAAAAGGTATTGTTGATCGCCAAACTGCTCTTGGAGGGTTGGGAGAAGTTGCTCTTGGAGGACATTCTGGTACCATTCTTTATTCATGGCTGTGTTTTTTAGGCAAGACTGTGAGAGAGCCGATTTCCTTGGCTTAGAAGCAACCCCACACATGAATGGTTTCAGGATGCTTAACAGTTGGCATGAGACAAGACTGGTGGTAGCGCTCACCTTGTCTTCTCCGAATGAGGCGTTTTCCTGATGTCCCAAACAATCGAAAAGGGGATTCATCAGAGAAAATAACTTTACCCCAGTCCTCAGCAGTCCACTGCCTGTACCTTTTGCAGAATATCAGTCTGTCCATGATGTTTTTTCTGGAGAGAAGTGGCTTCTTTGCTGCCCTCATTGAGACCAGGCCTTGCTCCAAGAGTCTCCGCCTCACAGTGCGTGCAGATGCACTCACACCTGCCTGCTGCCATTCCTGAGCAAGCTCTGCACTGCTGGTAGCCCGATCCTGCAGCTGAAACACTTTTAAGAGACGGTCCTAGCACTTGCTGGTCTTTCTTGGGCGCCCTGGAGCCTTTTTGGCAACAATGGAACCTCTCTCCTTGAAGTTCTTGATGATGCGATAGATTGTTGACTGAGGTGCAATCTTTCTAGCTGCGATACTCTTCCCTGTTAGGCCATTTTTGTGCATTGCAATGATGACTGCACGTGTTTCTTTAGAGATAACCATGGTTAACAGAAGAGAAACAATGATGCCAAGCACCAGCCTCCTTTTAAAGTGTCCAGTGGTGTCATTCTTACTTAATCATGACAGATTGATCTCCAGCCATGTCCTCATCAACACACACACCTGTGTTAATGGAGCAATCACTGAAAAGAGGTTAGCTGGTCCTTTTAAGGCAGGGCTGCAATGATGTTGAAATGTGTTTTGGGGGATAAAGTTCATTTTCTAGCCAAATATTGACTTTGCAAGTAATTGCTGTTAAGCTGATCACTCTTTTTAACATTCTGGAGTATATGCAAATTGCCATTAGAAAAAGTAAAGCAGTAGACTTTGTAAATATTAACCCCTCTCTGACATTTTACGTACTATCCCGTCCATAAAACCCGTGACAATCTGACCATGGACGGAATAGTACGTCATAGCGATCAGCTGCGCTCCTGGGGGGAGCGCAGCTGATCGCCGCCGGGTGTCAGCTGATTATCACAGCTGACACCCGGGACTGTGTGCCAGGAGCGGTCACGGACCGCTCCTGGCACATTAACCCCTTGCACACCGCGATCAAACATGATCGCGGTGTACTGGGGGCACAGGGGGGCATCGCGCAGGGAGAGCGCTCCCTGCGCGCCCCCCTGAGACCCTCAGAACAGCGCGATGTGATCGCGCTATTCTGAGGGCTTCCTCCCTCCCAGGACCCGGATCCAAGATGGCGCCGGGGTCCTGGAGGGAGGCGGCTTCCTCAGTGCCTGCTGAGAGCAGGCACTGAGAAGCTGCAGCGCTGCCTGTGAGATCGCTGGTCTCACAGAGTGCTGTGCACACTGTGAGACCAGCGATCTCACATTTTACAGTGATGTCCCACCCTGGGACAATGTAAAAAAGTAAAAAAAATAAAAATAAACGTGTAAAAAAAAAAATTCCAAAATAAGTAAAAAAAAAAAAAAAATATTCCCCAATAAATTCATTTTTTCCTGTAAATAAAAAAAATAAAACAATAAAAGTACATATATTTGGTATCGCCGCGTCCGTAACGACCCCCCCTATAAAACTGTCCCACTAGTTAACCCCTTTAGTGAACCCCTTAAAAAAAAAAAATAAAAACAAAGCAAAAAATCAGTGCTTTATCATCATACCGCTGAACAAAAAGTGGAATAACACGCGATCAAAAAGACGGATATAAATAATCATAGCACCGCTGAAAACGTCATCTTGTCCCACAAAAAACGAGCCATCACACAGCATCATGAGCGAAAAAATAAAAAAGTTATAGCTCGCAGAATAAAGCGATGCAAAAATAATTATTTTTTCTATAAAATTGTTTTTATTCTATAAAAGCGCCAAAACATAAAAAAACGATATAAATGAGGTATCGCCGTAATCGTACTGACCCGAAGAATAAAACTGCTTTATCAATTTTACCACACGCGGAACGGTATAAACGCCTCCCCCAAAAGAAATTCATGAATTGCTGATTTTTGTTCATTCTAACCTCCCAAAAATCGAAATAAAAAGCGATCAAAAAATGTCACAGGCGCAAAAATGGTACCAATAAAAATGTCAACTCGTACCGCAAAAAATAAGACCTCACATGACTCTGTGGGCCAAAATATGCAAAAATTATAGCTCTCAAAATGTGGTGATGCAAAAACTATTTTTTGCAATAAAAAGCGTCTTTTAGCGTGACAGCTGCCAATCATAAAAACCCGCTATAAATAGTAAATCAAACCCCTTTATCACCCCCTTAGTTAGGGAAAAATAATAAAATTACAAAAATGTATTTATTTCCATTTTCCCATTAGGGTTATGGTTAAGGTTAGGGTTGCGGCTAAAGTTAGGGTTAGGGTTGGCGCTAAAGTTAGTATTAGGGTTATGGTTGGGATTAGGGATAGGGGTGTGTTAGGGTTACGTTTGTGGTTAGGGTTGGGACTAGGGTTAGGGGTGTGTAGAGGTTAGGGTTGGAGTTAGAATTGGGGGGTTTCCGCTGTTTAGGCACATCAGGGGCTCTCCAAATGTGACATGACGTCTGATCTCAATTCCAGCCAATCCTGCGTTGAAAAAGTCAAACGGTGCTCCTTCCCTTCTGAGCTCTGCCATGCGCCCAAACAGTAGTTTACTCCCACATGGGGTATCAGCGTACTCTGGGCCCTAAGAGTTATTGTGCAATTTGTCCTATTTCTTCTGTTACCCTTGGGAAAATAAAAAACTGGGGGCAAAAATATCATTTTTAAAAAAAAAAAATGATTTTTTTTTGTTTTTACGGCTGTACGTTATAAACTTGTGTGAAGCACTTGGGGCTTCATAGCGCTCACCACACATCTAGATAAGTTCCTTGTGGGGTCTATTTTCCAAAATGGGGTCACTTGTGGGGGGTTTCCACTGTTTAGGCGCATCAGGGGCTCTCCAAATGCGACATGACGCCCCCACACCATTCCATCAAAGTCTACAATCCAAAACGTCACTACTTCCCTTCCGAGCCCCAACGTGTTCCCATACAGTAGTTTTCTCCCACATATTGGGTATCAGCGTACTCAGGACAAATTGGACAACAACTTTTGGAGTCCAATTTCTCCTTTTACCCTTGTGAAAATAAAATATTGGGGGCGAAAAAAATAATTTTTGTAAAAAAAAAAAAATTTTTGTTTTTACGGCTGTACGTTATAAACTTCTGTGAAGCACTTGGGACTTCATAGCGCTCACCCACACATCTAGATAAGTTCCTTGTGGGGTCTATTTTCCAAAATGGGGTCACTTGTGGGGGGTTTCCACTGTTTAGGCGCATCAGGGGCTCTCCAAATGCGACATGACGCCCCCAGACCATTCCATCAAAGTCTACAATCCAAAACGTCACTACTTCCCTTCCGAGTCCCAACGTGTACCCATACAGTAGTTTTCTCCCACATATTGGGTATCAGCGTACTCAGGACAAATTGGACAATCACTTTTGGGGTCCAATTTCTCCTGTTACCCTTGTGAAAATAAAATATTGGGGACAAAAAAATCATTTTTGTAAAAAAAAAAAAATAATTTTATTTTACGGCTGTACGTTATAAACTTCTGTGAAGCACTTGGGGTTCAAAGTGCTCACCACACATCTAGATAAGTTCCTTGAGGGGTCTAGTTTCCAAAATGGTGTCATTTGTGGGGGTTTCCACTGTTTAGGCAGATCAGGAGCTCTCCAAACACGACATGGCATCCAGCCAATTCTGCGTTGAAAAAGTCAAACGGCGCTCCTTCCCTTCCAAACTCTGCCATGCACCCAAACAGTGGTTTACCCCCACATATGGGGTATCAGCGTACTCAGGACAAATTGCACAATAACTTTTGGAGTCTTGTTACCCTTGGGAAAATAAAAATTGGGGTGAAAAGATCATTTTTGTGGAAAAAATATGATTTTTTAATTTTACGGCTCTACTTTATAAACTTGTGTGAAGCACTTGGGGCTTCATAGCGCTCACCACACATCTAGATAAGTTCCTTGTGGGGTCTATTTTCCAAAATGGGGTCACTTGTGGGGGGTTTCCACTGTTTAGGCGCATCAGGGGCTCTCCAAATGCGACATGACGCCCCCACACCATTCCATCAAAGTCTACAATCCAAAACGTCACTACTTCCCTTCCGAGCCCCAACGTGTTCCCATACAGTAGTTTTCTCCCACATATTGGGTATCAGCGTACTCAGGACAAATTGGACAACAACTTTTGGAGTCCAATTTCTCCTTTTACCCTTGTGAAAATAAAATATTGGGGGCGAAAAAAATAATTTTTGTAAAAAAAAAAAATTTTTTGTTTTTACGGCTGTACGTTATAAACTTCTGTGAAGCACTTGGGGCTTCATAGCGCTCACCACACATCTAGATAAGTTCCTTGTGGGGTCTATTTTCCAAAATGGGGTCACTTGTGGGGGTTTCTACTGTTTAGGCGCATCAGGGGCTCTCCAAATGCGACATGACGCCCCCAGACCATTCCATCAAAGTCTACAATCCAAAACGTCACTACTTCCCTTCCGAGCCCCAACGTGTACCCATACAGTAGTTTTCTCCCACATATTGGGTATCAGCGTACTCAGGACAAATTGGACAATCACTTTTGGGGTCCAATTTCTCCTGTTACCCTTGTGAAAATAAAATATTGGGGACAAAAAAATCATTTTTGTAAAAAAAAAAAATAATTTTATTTTACGGCTGTACGTTATAAACTTCTGTGAAGCACTTGGGGGTTCAAAGTGCTCACCACACATCTAGATAAGTTCCTTGAGGGGTCTAGTTTCCAAAATGGTGTCATTTGTGGGGGGTTTCCACTGTTTAGGCAGATCAGGAGCTCTCCAAACACGACATGGCATCCAGCCAATTCTGCGTTGAAAAAGTCAAACGGCGCTCCTTCCCTTCCAAACTCTGCCATGCACCCAAACAGTGGTTTACCCCCACATATGGGGTATCAGCGTACTCAGGACAAATTGCACAATAACTTTTGGAGTCTTGTTACCCTTGGGAAAATAAAAATTGGGGTGAAAAGATCATTTTTGTGGAAAAAAATATGATTTTTTAATTTTACGGCTCTACGTTATAAACTTGTGTGAAGCACTTGGGGGTTCAAATTGCTCACCAAAGATCTAGATAAGTTCCTTAGGGGGTCTAGTTTCCAAAATGGGGTCACTTGTGGGGGGTTTCCACTGTTTAGGCACATCAGTGGCTCTCCAAATGCAACATGGCGTCCAATCTCAATTCCAGCCAATTTTGGTTGGAAAAAGCCAAATGGTGCTCCTTCCATTCCGAGCTCTGCCGTGCGCCCAAACAGTGGTTCCCCCCCACATATTGGGTATCAGCGTACTCAGGACAAATTGGACAACAACTTTTGTGGTCCAATTTCTCCTGTTACCCTTGGGAAAATAAAAAATTAGTGACTAAAAATAATTTTTGTGGGAAAAAAATAGGATTTTTTATTTTCATGCCCGGGCATTATAAACTTGTGTGAAGCACTTGGGGTTCAAAGTGCTCACCAAAGCTATAGATAAGTTCCTTAGGGGGTCTAATTTCCAAAATGTGGTCACTTGTGGGGGTTTCTACTGTTTAGGCTCATCTGGGCACTGCAAACGGAACATGACCCCCATCAACGTCTGCATTCCAAAACGTTACTACTTCCTTTCCAAGCCCTGCCGTGCGCCCAAACAGTTTCCCCCCACATATTGGGTATCAGCGTACTCAGGACAAATTGGCCAACAACTTTTTGGGTCCAATTTCCTTGGGAAAAATCAAAAATTTGGGACTAAAAAATAATTTTTGTGGAAAATTGTTTCTTTTTTTTTTCACACCCAGGCATTATAAACTTTTGTGAAACACTTGGGGATTCAAAGTGCTCACAACAGATCTAGATAAGTTCCTTAGGGGGTCTAGTTTCCAAAATGGTGTCACTTGTGGGGGGTTTCCACTGTTTAGGCGCATCAGGGGCTCTCCAAACGCGACATGGCGTCCAATCTCAATTCCAGCCAATTTTAGTTTGAAAAAGTCAAACGGCGCTCCTTCCCTTATGAGCTCTGCTGTGCACACATACAGTGGTTTTTCCCCACTTATGGGGTATTGGACTACTCAGGAGAAATTGCACAACAACTTTATCTGCCCATTTTCTTCTTTTACCCTTGTGAAAATAAAAAAAAAGTTTGTAAAAGATAATTTTTGTGGCTAAAAAGTTAAATATTCATTTTTTCCTTCCACGTTGCTTCAGCTCCTGTGAAGCACCTGAAGGGTTAATAAACTTTTTGAATGTGGTTTTGAGTACCTTGAGGGGTGCAGTTTTTAGAATGGTGTCACTTTTGGGTATTTTCTGCCATATAGACCCCTCAAAGTGACTTCAAATATGAGGTGGTCCCTAAAAAAATGGCTTTGTAAATTTTGTTGTAAAAATGAGAAATCGCTGGTCAACTTTTAACCCTTATAATTTCCTAAGAAAAAAAAAATTTGATTCCAAAATTGTGCTGATGTAAAGTAGACATGTGGGAAATGTTATTTCTTAACTATTTTGTGTGACATATTTCTCTGTTTTAAGGGAATAAAAATTCAAAGTTTGAAAATTGCAAAATTTTCAAAATTTTCGCCATATTTGCATTTGTTTCAAAAATAAACGCAAGGTATATCGAAGAAATTTTACCACTAACGTAAAGTACAATATGTCACGAGAAAACAGTCTCAGAATCGCGCAGATCCGTTGAAGCATTCCAGAGTTATAACCTCATAAAGAGACAGTGGTCAGAATTGTAAAAATTGGCCCGGTCATTAACGTGCAAACCACCCTTGGGGTGAAGGGGTTAATATTTGTGTCATTCTCAAAACTTTTGTCCATGACTGTACACCCAGAGAATTAAAATACACAGTACTCCCACAAGCAGGCTTGCACAGTACACACAGAGGATTTCTGGCACAGTAGCTTTTTAGGCCCGGCCACAATGGTAGAGTAAAATTATTTTTTTAGGCACAGTCACAAATTGTACAGATACAGCCATAGAGAAGAAAGATTTTTTTGGCACTCTACTCGCAAAAAGACGGCTGCAGAGTTTAATTATTTTTTCGGCGCACAAATGTCACAGAAACGGCTCCAGAGTAAAATTATTTTTTAGGTCCACAAATGGCAAAGAAACAACTGCAGAGTATAATAATTTTTTAGATACACTGCTCGTACAGACACAGCTGTAGAGTAAAATTATTTCTTTTTTACGCCAACAAAGGGCAAAGAGACAGCTACAGAGTAAAATTATTTTTTAGGCCCACAAATGGAAAACAGATGGCTGCACTGTAGAATTTTTTCTTAGACATACTACTTGTACAAACACAGCAGTACAGCAATTATTTTTTTGGCCCACAAATGGCAAAGAGACAGTGGCAGAGTTAAATGATTTTTTAGACCCACAAATAGCAAACAGACGGTGGTAGAGTAAAATTATCTTTTAGGCCAACAAATTGCAAAGAAACGACTGCAGAGTAAAATTATTTTTTTGGCTCACAAATGGCAGAGAGACGGCTGCAGAGTAAAATATTTTTTTAGGCCCACAAATGGCAAAGTAATGGCTGCACAGTACAATTATTTTTTAGGCACACTAATCACAAAAAGACATCTACAAAGCAGAAATATTTTTTAGACACACTACTCGTAAAGACACAGCTTTACAGTAAAATTTTTTTTGGGCCCACAAATGGCAAAGACATGGCTGCAGAGTAGCTTTATTTCTTAGGCAATGTTGGCAGCGGATTATTCAGGATACTCTACAAGCGTGTAGCAACAGAGCTTCTTTATTCTGGAACAATCAGGAACAATATATGATAAGCTTAATAGATCAGGAATAAATCATTTGTGTGTCTCCATCTGTGTAGCATCTACAGCAGGCTGCTTCTCTCATACACAGACACAGAAAAACAGGAAATACAATCACATGCTCAACCTGTGTAAGCCTCTGGGAATTTTTTTGAGTTCTAACTTTATAAACAGCATACAAATCTAGCAACTGAACACTCAGACAGGAATGGAGTTGTTGCACCAAACATATTCCAACAGGCACACTATTCATGTAGGCACAGCATAAATACAAACAAGTATGACAAACAAACATGGTATACCATTCATTCAAGGATTCTAACCATGTATGTAGATGGATTACTGAAGCCTATCATCAATTACTGCATAGAGCCAAACAAAAAAGATGATCACAAGGCTATTGTTAACATATCAAAAAATACAATTTTTATTGAAAAAACTCCATTTTAAAA
>JARQOD010013169.1:0-16735 GCA_033576555.1 Oophaga sylvatica
ATTCACCAGACAAATCTCTGAACAGACAGCAGAGCACAGAGGGAGGGTATGTTTCCACGGTCACGAAACCACCCGTATGTGCTGTGGATTGAACGCCGCGCCCTGCCACGGCGTTTAATCCGCAGCGGCCGGGTGTTCTGGCATAGTGGACGGGATTTTATGAAATCCCATCTCTGCCATGCGTCCGATTATGCGGGTGACACACCCTCTAAACCGGACGTGCGGCACGTCTTTTTAGCCGCAAAATGTCTGTTTGCCTTGCGACGACGCTCCGTCTCCGTAAGGTAAGTACACGGTCCTATGCATGCCGTGCGGCGATTCCGAATGTGTTCAATGAACGCATACAGAAGGGAGCAGGGCTTTGGGCGGATCGGGGGTTTCCGCTCCGTCCGAAGTGCACACAATCCGGTACGTGGAAATGTACCCCGAGGGGCTGCCCTGCTGCATAACTACACTGCCTCCCCCCACGCACTGCCAAGTTCTAGTCATCTGGGGCTGTTCTGAGTTAAATTTTTTACACCCTCAGCCTCCAGGGAGTGACCTTCATCTGACCCACACACTTAACATTCCATCTGTGACAAAAAGTCACTCTGACCCCGTTTTTTGGGGTCTTTTTCCGTCACAGAGGAATTTAAATGTGTGCGTTAGCATCAGCTAAGGATTCCTCAGCTTTTCCCGCCAAACACGCATGTGTTTTTTTAAAGAACCGCATGTGGTTTTGATGCGTTTTTTTTTTAAATCGCAAGAATCCTTAGCTGCTGCTGCTGCACACATAGACATTCCACTGTGATGAAAAAAATGAATATTTAGTTGTGACAGGCATAGCCATAGTCATAGTTACTAGGACTATTATGATGTAGGCATTTGCGAATTACTCAAAGGTTAATGACATACCAGTATTTTGAGCATTTCCTCTGTGATGGCTGTTTATTGTTTTATGACAGAGAAGGTTCCCATTAATGTTTCTCACATGATGCACTATAGACTGTTATTCAGGCATGGTGACGCTTACCCGTTGAGCCGCTGAAGGCGTCTTCACTGTCGCGGCGAGCGTCGGCGTTGTCATGGTTCCCATGCCTGCGCTGACGTGGGCCGACTTCCGGGACTGCCAGAAGTGACGTGACGGGTGCCGCAGCGCCGACCGCGCATGCACGGTCTTTTGAGGATTTAGGTCATGTCATCTTCAGCTTCTTAAATAAGAGGGGCATTAGCCCCAAACTTCCATAACACAGCCCCCGAAGAAGCCCTATTGGGCGAAACACGTTGGGCAGCGAGGCGCAGCAGGTTCCCACATGGGTAAGGGTTCTTTAGACTACCTAAAAACTCTCTGACTTTATACACTATTTATGGCACTTTATTCGGGCTATCTAGCATGTGCTACTGAGGGACATGATTCCACCTATTAATTACGCTATAGTGTGCTAGCCCCTTGATTTTTCTTACTACGTGTAATTATTTCATGGTATGTAAGTTCAATTTTTGAATGCCGGCGTATAGCTTACTGATTTCAGCATTTAGCCTTGTGGCGCTGCGTTGCAGCACCCTCACTATGGACTTATCGCCTGGCTATTCATTATAAAGTGTCTTTGGTGTTGTATGCATACCTGGCGTTGTGCCTATGTTCCTCAACTTTTTCAGTTCAGACCCAGTTTTTCATTTAGTTCTTAGTGCATCTTGTGCATATAAGGGTGTGACCGCCCTGCTTTTGAGCTGAAAAATCCATCCTGTCTGGCCTATGCTTCAACTGGTGGGTTCAGTCCCTCTGCCTTGTTCACATTTACGTCACTTGACAAGTGGAAAGGTTTTTAATATTAGAGTAGGACTGTCCCACAAAGGGTTGCCTTGACGTGGCGGGATGGCTTGTACATTCTTTTGATCAAAATTATGTTTACCAAATACCCTTATTATTATTATTACAACTTCATGCATGTTTTGCAATATATTTTTTATTTTGTTTTATTTTAGGATATTTGTTTCTTGTTTTTTGTTTTCTCTGTTTAATGGTCATGTGTTTGATATGCATTTACATTTTGCATACACATTAACTTACTTTTTCAGTTCAGACCCAGTTTTTCATTTAGTTCTTAGTGCATCTTGTGCATATAAGGGTGTGACCGCCCTGCTTTTGAGCTGAAAAATCCATCCTGTCTGGCCTATGCTTCAACTGGTGGGTTCAGTCCCTGTAAGGTTCTATGTATATATTCCTGAAACTCAGTTTGTTCGTCAGCCATTTTACTTTCTGTCTTGCTGCAGCTATCTTGCCCTCAGTCAAAATGGAGTTTCCAGCTTGCATGTTCCCGCCCTGATTCTCTCCTTTGCTTCTTAAGCAGCCACAGCTGAGCAATCAGTGCTTCAGAATCTAGCCTGCAGTGAACCTGTGACTTGACTCCTGTAAGCCTTGGACCTTGTACTCCAGCTATTCCTACTGAGGAACTCTGAAGCACTTGTGGACTCTGAACCCTGCTCTTTGAAAGACCCACGTTTGCATGGACTTACGGTAACAGAGAAGAAGATCCTGAATCTGTATTGGAGAGTGATTGCTGAGCTTGGATTACTCTGGCCTGCTGTGTCTCCTGTTTCTGTGTCTGCAAACTGTGTGACTATTTCTGCCAACTTGTATGAAGTAATACAGGACTTTTCTATATCAAACCTGTGACTCCTGTGTTTTCATCGCACCCAAGCACAAGATGCTATATGAACTGTACTACATACATTACAAGATTCTGAAGCCAAAACGTTAGTGTCTGCTGGGTCTGGAAGGCTGTGTCTGCTGTACTGTGGATATCAGACGTCCGGTTGTACTTTCTGTGATGACAGTGGTTGTGACTTCTCACAACCATTCCAGGTGAGCAATTCCCTTAAGTTTTTTCTTTTTGCAGTGTTACCACAGGTAAACACTATTGTTTTTTTTTTTCCTTTCTTTTCTCTTTTTTGTCTGCTGTAACTCTGGATATCAGATGTCTGGTTGAAACTTTCTGTGATGATAGTGGTTGTGACTTCTCACAACCATTCCAGGTGAGCAGTTCCCTTAATTTTTTTTTCTCTCTGCAGTGTTGCCACAGGTGAACACTATTGTTTTTTTTTCTCTCCTCTTCTTCCAGTAATCCTGTCTTAAAAGATCTGGAAAATGGAGGCCCGCATAAAGGAACTTTGCAGAGTGACTGATAATATCCTTGCAGATTTGCAGAATATAAAGACCCGTTTTACAAATCTACAGGACCTCAATAATCACAATTTGCAAGTGGTTGGACAGACTACCCAGGATTTGCGAGCCAGGATTGAGGTTCTAGAGGGGCGAGTCCAGGCTCCTGCCGTAGCCCCAAGTGCTGGGATTCCCAAGTTGCCCCCTTTTCGTTTTGGCGGTGAACGTGAGAAATTCAGGGGATTTATTAATCAATGCAATCTTTTTTTTTCTGCACATGCTTCACAATTTCCCACTGAACGATCTAAGGTGCTTACTATAATTATGTTGCTTACCAACAAGGCTTTAATTTGGGCAAACCCTCTGATTGAGACTGAGGATGATTGTTTGAATCACCTTGATGCTTTTATTTCAGCCATGGGGCAGGTGTTTGATGACCCCAATCGAGGTGCAACAGCTGAAGCAGCCATGTTAGCTTTGCGCCAAGGTAAGCACTCGGTAGCTGAATATGCCTTGGATTTCAGGAGATGGGCCCTTGATACCACCTGGGACAGTTCCGCCAAAAAATCTATTTTTCGAAAGGGGTTAACTCCACTGATTAAGGATGAACTTGCTCGTGCCGACCCTCCCACTGCGTTAGGTGACTTTATTAACTACTGCATCCGTATTGATACTCGTCTGACTGAACGCAGGCAAGAGAGATGGTTCGAAATCAATCGTACTAACCTTTTCCTACCTTCCTCTCCAGCTAAGGAACCTTTGAGTAGGATTACACGGGAACCTGAACCTGAACCCATGCAGGTAGACTCTTTACAACGACGGGTTAGTGATGCACGCAAGGAACATCGTTTTAAGGAGAATCTATGTTTCTATTGTGGTAAGTCAGGGCACTTCATTATAAACTGCCCCAGCCGTTCTCGTAAGACTACTGCAGCACTCATTCATTGTGAGTGTTGCGAGAGGGGATCTGTCAGGTCCGAGCCTCAGGCTCCAGAGAGATCTGCAGCAACAGATCTTGATTTCTCGGACTTAAACTCCGTTACCTCTGAGGACGTTGACTGTGTAAACGCTGCCATTTTTCAAGTTTCCTCAGCGGTGTCCCAGCTGAGTTGTAAGAAAAACAATTCTCATTGCTTTCTTTCCATCAAACTCTGGGTTGACTCAGCTTGGGTGTCTAGCTCTGCTATGATCGACTCAGGGGCAAGTGGAAATTTTATGGATGTCTCCTTTGCTCTGAAACAGGGAATACGTTCAGTGAAGAAGGCTACTCCAGTACAGATGGAAACTGTGGATGGCTCCCTGCTGACCTCTGGACCAGTGGATCAGGAAACAGAGCCTTTGAGGGTTCTTATGGGTAAAGATCATCAAGAGAAACTGTCCTTTATGCTTATCTCTTCTCCCCACTTTCCCATTATTCTAGGGCTACCATGGCTGCAGGCTCAGAATCCTACCATTAACTGGGAGACCAAGGAATTACACTTTCCAGAGAAACAGATGAGTCCAAAAGTTTCAGCTTGCTCTGTTCCTAAAGGAATCATGTCAGTCCCTGAACTACCAGCTGTATACCAGGACTATGTGGATTTATGTGACAAGAAGAACGCTGACCAGCTTCCTCCTCACCGTCCATATGATTGTCCAATTGAATTATTGCCTGGAGCAGAGATACCTTTTGGTAAGATCTACCCCCTGGCGGGGCCCGAGCTAAAGGCTTTAAAGGATTACATAGATGAAAATCTAGCCAAGGGCTTCATACGCCCCTCTTCATCTCCTGCAGGTGCACCCATCTTCTTTGTAAAGAAGAAAGATGGATCTCTGAGACCATGCGTAGACTATAGGGAACTCAATAAGGTTACTATTAGAAACCGTTATCCATTGCCTTTAATCCCTGAGTTATTGGAGAGAGTGCGACATGCCAAAATTTTTTCTAAACTAGATCTTCGTGGGGCCTATAACTTAGTCCGTATTAGACCTGGGGATGAATGGAAGACTGCATTCAGGTCACGCTATGGACACTTTGAATATCTAGTTATGCCTTTTGGTCTGAGTACCGCCCCAGCCACTTTCCAACACTTGGTGAATGACATCTTCAGGGATCTCCTAGATACATTCGTGGTAATTTATTTGGATGATATTCTAATTTTTTCTAACTCCACAGAGGAACATCATGGACATGTGAGAATGGTCTTGGAACGTCTAAGACAAAATCATCTTTACATCAAACTTGAAAAGTGTGAATTCCATAGGACCGAAATTCAATTTCTGGGGTATGTACTGTCTACACAAGGAATTAGTATGGATGGAAGCAAAACCCAAGCCATCAAGGATTGGCCAAGTCCTAGAAATGTGAAGGAGGTACAGCGCTTCATCAGGTTTGCCAACTTCTATAGACGTTTCATTAGAAATTTCTCTGAGGTAGTGTCACCTATCACTCAACTTACCCGGAAAGAGTCTAGGTTTTCCTGGACTCCCCAAGCCCAGGAAGCATTTTCCCGTCTAAAAGATAGATTTACCACTGCACCTATCCTAGTACATCCCAACCCCGAGCTTGCCTTCATAATAGAGGTGGATGCTTCAGACTGTGCCGTTGGAGCTATACTCTCTCAGAGAACAGGTGAGAAGAATGTCTTGCATCCCTGTGCCTTCTTTTCCCAGCAGTTGTCTTCGGCTGAGAGGAACTACGATGTGGGCAATAGAGAGTTGTTGGCCATTATTGCCGCCTTCAAAGAATGGAGACACCTTCTTCAGGGAGCTGCACAGCAAATAGTCGTCCTGACAGACCATCGTAACCTTGAGTTTATCAGGTCGGCTAAGTGCCTGACTCCTCGCCAGGCTCGCTGGAATCTTTTCTTAAACCAATTTAATTTTATCATCTCTTATAGACCAGGATCGCGCAATGGAAAGGCTGATGCACTCTCTAGGATTCATTCAGCAGAGACCCATCCACTTACTCCTCCTAAGACTATTCTTCCTGACTCTAGATTCCTGGGAGTGATTCATAATCAAGACCTACTTAAGGACATCAAGGAAGCATACCATGCGGATTCCTTTTTGGCACAACCCCCAAGGGACGTAAGTCTTGTCTTTAAGAATGGTGTGTGGATTCAGGGACAACGTCTGTATATTCCTGAAACAGTCAGATTAAGAGTATTGCAACTCATTCACGATTCCAAGATAGCTGGGCATAGAGGAATTCTAAAGACACAGGAATTTCTTTCTCGTTTCTTTTGGTGGCCCACTTGCAGGAAGGATGTTTTGAATTATGTCACTTCATGTGAGGTCTGTGCAAGATGCAAAACACCTCGCTCCTCACCAACTGGTCTGTTACAGCCTCTTCCCACCCCGTCCCGCCCGTGGGGATCCATTTCTATGGACTTCATTGTGGAGTTACCAACCTCTCAGGGGAAGAACACCATTCTAGTGGTGGTTGACCGTCTAACAAAGGCAGCTCATTTTATCCCTTGTGTCGGCTTACCCACTGCAAAACAGACATCAGATTTGATGATTAAAGATGTGTTTCGCTTACATGGAGTACCGGATGAGGTTATTTCGGATCGAGGGGTGCAATTCACTTCTAGGTTTTGGCAAAATTTCTGTGCAGCATTGGACATTAAAGTAAACCTTTCTTCTGCTTTTCATCCCCAGACTAATGGACAGACCGAACGAACCAATCAAACCCTGGAGCAGTATCTCCGCTGCTTTATCTGCCACCTACAGGATGATTGGGTGGATCTACTTCCATTAGCTGAGTTCTCGTATAACAACTCTCAGAGTGCCTCCACTAAACAGTCTCCTTTTTACTCTAATCTAGGTTATCATCCTAACATTCTACCACGATTTCCCATAGAAACGCCTTTACCAGCAGTGGCTGAAAGAATCACGTCTTTACAGAAGAATATGGATCTTCTAAAGGAAAATCTGGAATCGGCTCAAGAAAGGTACAAGAAAGCAGCAGATAAATTTCGTAAACCTGCACCAGCTTTCAAGGTAGGAGACTTGGTCTGGCTGTCAACCAGAAATCTTAAGTTAAGGATTCCATCGTCTAAGTTGGGACATAAGTACATTGGACCCTATAAAATCAGTAAAATTATAAGTGCCGTTGCTTGTCGTCTTCAACTGCCCAGAACTATGAGAATCCACCCTGTCTTTCATGTATCCCTACTAAAGGCTGCGACACCCAATACGTTTCCTGGACGTTCCTCTCCTTGCCCTGACCCAGTGCTGGTCGATGGTCAGGAAGAATTTGTGGTGGAAAGGATTTTAGATTCCAGGTTGTATAGAAATCAGTTACAATATCTGATTAAATGGCAGGGCTACCCAGTGGAGGACAACTCATGGGAACCGGTCAATAACGTTAATGCTCCTCGCTTGCTCCGTCAGTTTCATCAGAGGTACCCACACAAGCCTGGTCTGAGGTCATCCGGAGGTTGTCCTTAAGGGGGGAGTAATGTAAGGTTCTATGTATATATTCCTGAAACTCAGTTTGTTCGTCAGCCATTTTACTTTCTGTCTTGCTGCAGCTATATTGCCCTCAGTCAAAATGGAGTTTCCAGCTTGCATGTTCCCGCCCTGATTCTCTCCTTTGCTTCTTAAGCAGCCACAGCTGAGCAATCAGTGCTTCAGAATCTAGCCTGCAGTGAACCTGTGACTTGACTCCTGTAAGCCTTGGACCTTGTACTCCAGCTATTCCTACTGAGGAACTCTGAAGCACTTGTGGACTCTGAACCCTGCTCTTTGAAAGACCCACGTTTGCATGGACTTACGGTAACAGAGAAGAAGATCCTGAATCTGTATTGGAGAGTGATTGCTGAGCTTGGATTACTCTGGCCTGCTGTGTCTCCTGTTTCTGTGTCTGCAAACTGTGTGACTATTTCTGCCAACTTGTATGAAGTAATACAGGACTTTTCTATATCAAACCTGTGACTCCTGTGTTTTCATCGCACCCAAGCACAAGACGCTATATGAACTGTACTACATACATTACAGTCCCTCTGCCTTGTTCACATTTACGTCACTTGACAAGTGGAAAGGTTTTTAATATTAGAGTAGGACTGTCCCACAAAGGATTGCCTTGACGTGGCGGGATGGCTTGTACATTCTTTTGATCAAAATTATGTTTACCAAATACCCTTATTATTATTATTACAACTTCATGCATGTTTTGCAATATATTTTTTATTTTGTTTTATTTTAGGATATTTGTTTCTTGTTTTTTGTTTTCTCTGTTTAATGGTCATGTGTTTGATATGCATTTACATTTTGCATACACATTAACTTACTTTTTCAGTTCAGACCCAGTTTTTCATTTAGTTTCACATTACTGTATTGTCTTTGTGCGCTGTGCATCGTGCGCAATTAAAAATGCTTGCAAAAACGCATGCAAGCGCATGGTTTTTTAACGCATCAATATGACATTAACGACAAAAAAAACGCAGCGTTTGCATGCGTTTTCAAGCGGTTTTACATGCATTGGCGTTTTTTAGGCTCATGCGTTCTCTAAAGTGTCACATTTCACAGGAGGAAAATCCTTGAAACATACTCCACCAATGGGACACCAGTGGGCGAGTGTCATGGGAATTCTTTATATAGACCCTTACAGCTGAATTCTTCAGATTTTGCTGCTGTTTCCTGTGTCACCATGGATCTGCGTTGGAAGAGTTTTCGCTTCAATTTGGATCTGGAGATCTCGCTGGCTCTGGCTTTTGCATTTGCTTGCCAGCAACAAAGGCAGAGAGAGAGACAGCAAAGACGGCAGCAGCTGCGTTTTTGGAGACATCAGATTATTGAAGTCCGGGAGAGCCGTGGAGCATACCACACCCTCTTCAGCGAGCTCCAGGCAAACCCGTTGAAATTTAATGACTATACCCGGATGTCCCAAGAAAGCTTCATGTATTTGCTTGGTCGTGTTGAAGGAGCCATCCCGAGACAGGACACACAGCTCTGTCGTGCGACTCCTCCTGAAGAACAGCTCCTGGTCAAATTACGGTAAGTAATATTTAAAAATCAAAGCGTGCATAATTGTTTTAGTTCTGCCATTTACTAATCCAAAGCCTGCAGAATTATTGTTCTGCCATGTAGTACGCAAAAGCCTGCAGAATTATTGTTATGCCATGTACATAAATTTTTTTCATGTCAGTGTTTTGCCAAAGCCTAGACAAAAATATAAAATTTTTCTTTCTCTGTTTTGCAGATTCCTGGCTTCTGGAGAGACACTATCATCACTCCACTTCCAGTACCGCCTTGAAATCTCCACCTTGTCGGGAATAGTTGCCGGGCTTTGTGGGACATTATCTGTCCTGAATTTATGCCCCTGCCCACCGCAGAAAAGTGGATTGAAATAGCTGAACAATTCTTGACAGTCTGCAATTTCCTCAAATGTTTGGGAGCCATGGATGGGAAACACATCAGGATAACCAAACCCGCAAAAAGTGGATCGGAGTACTATAATTATAAAAAGTACTCATGGCCATTGCGGATATAGACTGTCGTTTTGTTGCAGTGGACATTGAGGCATTTGGCAATGACTCACAGACTTTTACGAACTCGGACATGGGCCGTAGGTTGTATGGCAACCATTTTAATTTTCCCCTGCCACAGCCTCTTCCCTACACCGAAGGTCTCCCACTGCCATTTCTAATGGTTGGGGATGAGGCCTTTCAAATGTGCACAAACCTGCTGAAACCCTACTCCAGCCGGGAGTTGGACCACACAAGAAAAATCTTTAATTACAGACTCACAAGGGCACGAAGAACTGTAGAGTGTGCCTTTGGGATTCTTGTGTCCAGATGGCGCATTCTCGGCACAGCCATTAAACTTAAACTAGAAACAGTGGATGAGGTGGTGAAAGCGTGTGTGGTTCTTCACAATTTTGTTATGGCTAAAGAGCGCCCTAACTTTGAACTAGATAAGCCAGCTGCCAACCAATTGCCTGATTTCACTCAGCACCTGTCACGCCGTTCTGTGTTGTGAATGTTTTGGAAATGAATTCTGAGCAGAAGCTCCCTCTGTTGGTTACAAACAGTACTGAACCATTCAATGAGGATTGGCAATCAGGATTCACAGACTGGCTTGATATAAGGGAGGTTCCCTCCCATCATGGTTGCCAGTGATCAATTGTTCTTGTCTCAACTGTGGTTTCTGGTTCACTTGGAAGCTTGCTGAGTCTTGCCTCTTCTTCTGCTTTCAGATAAGATATTTTCTGTTTTTGTCTTTGTGCTTACCATTTGCATTTTTCTCTGCATTTCTGTGAGGTTAGCCAGGTTCCCCCCTGGGGGGCTTGGGCTTCTCTCAGTTCCGCTGGAAACATTGTTATTTGTTCATTTGCCTTTTCCAGTTTTTTCAGTGGCTGCGGCTTAGTTTTGTTACACCAGAGAACTGATTTAGGTGGTAGAGGTCGTGTGATCTCAGGTGTTTTTGCAATCAGGCTTATTTTAGGTTTTTTTTTGGATTGCAGTGAGTATCCTTTCCTGTCTAGGCAGATTGGGCCCCAGCATTTGCTCATACTATTTTCTGTCTGTGTCTGTATTTCCTCTTGTCTAACCGCCATTACATGTTTGGGGGCTTCCTATTTTCTTTGGGGATCTGCTCCGGGGCAGATAGCTTTCCTCTTTCTATCTTTAGGTGTAGTTAATCTCTCAGGCTGTGACGAGGCGTCTAGGACCAACGTAGGAACGCTCCACGGCTGCCTTCAGTTGTGGTGGTTAGTCAGGGTACTGCAATCCAATAGATTCCAACCTCTCTGGTGTATTGCCGTTTTTGCCTGCTCTCCTCAGCTACCAAAACATAACAGTATCACCGGCCAAACTGAAAATTGTATGGTACTCACAGAAGGGAAAAATAGTGTGGAAAGAAAAAAGTTGTCAGAGTTGTCAGAGATTTTTATTTTTTATTTTTTTTTGTTTCTTGCATTTTTTCCCTCTTTTTCTCTGGGTGCTGAGGAGGATTTTTTCTCTCAATGGAGCTTGCACAGCTGTCTGGCTGTGTGGATCAGCTTGCCACTGAGGTTCGGAGTATTGCTGTTTATCTTGCTGGGTTACCGGTTGTGGAACCTAGGATTCCCATGCCAGATTTGTTTTTGGGAGATCGGGCCAAATTTCTGAATTTCAAAAATAACTGTAAGTTGTTTTTTGCCTTAAAACCTAAGTCCTCAGGGAACGCAGCACAGCAGGTTCAAATTGTCATCTCTCTCCTGCGCGGCGATCCTCAGGATTGGGCTTTTTCCCTGACACCTGGGGACCCTGTTTTGAGTGATGTTGATGCATTTTTTCTGGCTCTGGGGTTATTGTACGATGAGCCTAATGTCACTGATCAAGCTGAAAGAACCTTGTTGGCATTAAATCAGGGGCTTGAGGACGCTGAGTTGTACTGTCAGAAATTCCAAAAATTGGCAGTCCTAACCAAATGGAATGATGATGCTTTGGCAGCCCTTTTTCGGAAGGGGCTGTCAGAGAATGTAAAAGATGTTATGGTGGGTTTCCCTGCTCCCTCTGGTCTCAATGATTCTATGTCATTAGCGATTCAAATTGACAGACGTTTGCGTGAGCGCAGAAGTATGCATGGAATAGTGTTGCCTTCTGAGCCAGCTTCTGAACCCATGCAGTGTGATAGAGTGACTTCTGGGGCACAGCGTCATGAGTTTCAAAAACGCAATGGGTTATGTTTCTATTGTGGTGACGCCTCTCGTGCTATTTCTGTCTGTCCTAAGCGGGGAAGACGTTTTGCACGCTCAGTTGTCTTGGGTAGTGTTCAGACTAAATTTCTGTTGACTGTTACCCTGATTTGCTCCCTTTCCACATTTTCTGCTCAGGCTTTTGTTGATTCGGGAGCAGCTATTAACCTGATGGATTTTGATTTTGCCAAACATTGTGGGCTTCCCTTGATACCCCTACGGAAGTCTATTCCCCTACTGGGGATTGATTCTACCCCTTTGGCTGAGAATAAACCCAGTTTTCGACTCAGGTGATAATGAGGGTTGAACCTGATCATCAGGAGAGTTGCAAATTTTTGGTACTGTATAATCTGCATGACATTATTGTACTAGGTTTCCTTTGGTTACAGTCTCATAATCCTGTTTTGGATTGGAAATCTGTGTCTGTAACCAGTTGGGGCTGCCAATGTGTTAATGCCAACACTCCTGTTTTTTCTGCCTCTCCCCTGTCTCAAGATGTTCCTGACTTTTTGACTGATTTTTCTGATGTGTTTAGCGAAAGTAAATCTGCATCCTTGCCCCCCCATAGGAGCTATGACTGCGCTATTGAATTAGTGCCTAGTAGTAAATTCCCTAAAGGTCGCCTTTTTAACTTGTCTGTACCTGAACATGACGCTATGCGGTCTTATATCAAGGAATCATTGGAGAAGGGTCATATCAGACCATCCTCTTCACCCTTGGGTGCCGTTTTTTTCTTTGTGGCCAAAAAGGATGGTTCATTAAGGCCGTGTATTGATTATTGTCTCTTGAACAAGATCACTGTGAAATATTAATATCCGTTACCCTATTTTCCAGGGTGAAAAGTGCTACTTGGTTCACCAAACTTGACCTCAGGGGGCGTATAACCTTATTCGCATTAAGCACGGGGATGAATAGAAGACGGCGTTTTAATACCCCAGAGGGGCATTTTGAGTACCTAGTGATGCCCTTTGGGCTCACTAATGCTCCTTCCGTCTTCCAGTCCTTCATGAATGACATTTTCAGGGATTTTGTGGATAAATTTCTGATTGTTTATTTGGATGATATCTTGATTTTTTCCAATGACTGGGACTCTCATGTGAAACATGTTCGGACTGTGTTCCAGATTTTGAGAGAGAATGCTCTGTATGTGAAGGGATCAAAGTGTTTTTTTGGCGTACAGAAGATCTCATTTCTGGGATTCATTTTGTCTCCATCTGTTATTGAAATGGACTCAGTCAAGGTTCAGGCCATCTGTGATTGGGTCCAACCTACTTCATTAAAAGCTCTTCAGAGATTCTTGGGTTTTGCCAATTTTTATCGTAAATTCATTGGTAATTTCTCTGTTATTGTTAAACCATTGACTGATTTGACCAAAAAAGGCTTCCCCCATACTCTGGAACTCTCTGCCGCAAAACATCAGACTTTCACCAACAACGGAGACCTTCAAGAAAAACCTGAAGACCCACCTGTTCCGACAAGCCTACAACCTGCAATGATCCTCAGTGTACTGAACCATCGCACAACCAGCTCTACCCTCTCCTAGTGTATTCTCACCCATCCCTGTAGACTGTGAGCCCTCGCGGGCAGGGTCCTCTCTCCTTCTGTACTTATGCGTCCCTTGTCTAGCACATGTTTATTGTATCTGTCTATATTTTTCCCCTTTTCATATGTAAAGCGCCATGGAATAAATGGCGCTATATAAATATATAATAATAATAATAATAATAATAATAATAATAATAATAATAAAAAAAAGGGTTCTGATGTGGTGAATTGGCCTCCTGAGGCAGTCTCTGCGTTTCAGGAACTTAAGCAGAGATTCACTTCTGCTCCTGTTCTACGGCAGCCTGATGTTTCTCTGCCATTTCAGGTGGAGGTTGATGCCTCTGAAATTGGGGCAAGTGCCGTTTTGTCCCAAAGAGATCCTGAGACCTCTAAAAGTAACCCTTGTGCCTTTTTCTCTCGAAAATTTTCTCTAACTGAACGTAATTATGATGTGGGTAATCGGGAGTTATTGGCCATGAAGTGGGCTTTTGAAGAGTGGAGACATTGGCTGGAGGGAGCCAAACATCAGGTGGTGGTCCTCATGGACCATAAGAATCTGGTTTATCTGGAATCAGCCAAGCGACTTAATCCTAGACAGGCCAGGTGGGCCTTGTTTTTCACACGTTTTCATTTTGTGGTTTCCTTTCTTCCTGGCACTAAGAATGTTAAGGCGGATGCCCTCTCGAGGAGTTTCCTTGCGGACTCTCCTGAGTTATCTGATCCTGCTGTTATTTTGAAAGAGGGTGTAGTTCTTTCCGCCCTCTCGCCCAATTTGAGACTGGCTCTGGAAGGGTGTCAGGAGGATAAACCCGAGCGCTGCCCTGTTGGGAAATTGTTTGTCCCAGACCAGTGGAAAATGAGTGTGATGTCTGAGATTCATTGTTCCGCGTTGGCCTGTCATCCCGGAATTTTTGGTACCAGAGACTTGGTGAGTCGGTCCTTTTGGTGGCCTACTTTGTCTCGTGACGTCAGGGAGTTTGTGCAGTCCTGTGCCACTTGCTCTCGCTCCAAGCCTTGCTCTCGCTCTAGTGGTTTGTTGATGCCATTGCCTGTGCCCAAGAGACCATGGACCCATATCTCTATGGATTTTATTTCCGACCTCCCTATTTCTCAGAGAATGACCGTTATCTGGGTGATTTGTGATAGGTTTTCCAAGATGATGCATCCTGTGCCATTACCTAAGTTGCCTTCCTCCTCCGAATTGGTGCCTTTGTTCCTTCAGCACGTGGTTCGGTTACACGGCATTCCTGAGAACATTGTGTCTGACAGAGGAGTCCAGTTTGTTTCCAGATTTTGGAGGACTTTTTGTTCTAAACTTGGTGTTCAATTGTCTTTCTCCTCTGCTTTTCATCCTCAGACCAATGGACAAACTGAGAGAACAAACCAGACATTGGAGACTTATCTGAGATGCTTTGTGTCTGCTGATCAAGATGACTGGGTCTCTTTTTTGCCTTTGGCTGAGTTTGCTCTTAATAATAGGGCTAGCTCTGCCACTTTGATGTCTCCATTTTTCTGCAATTTTGGGTTTCATCCTCGATTTTCTTCGGGACAGACGGAGGCTTCTGTCTGTCCGGGTGTTGACTCTGTTGTGGAGCGTATGC
The DNA here is from genome assembly GCA_033576555.1 of Oophaga sylvatica. Classification (NCBI taxonomy): domain Eukaryota; kingdom Metazoa; phylum Chordata; class Amphibia; order Anura; family Dendrobatidae; genus Oophaga; species Oophaga sylvatica. The sequence continues at coordinate 14,954 of JARQOD010013169.1, forward strand.
AGCAGATTTGGGACAAGGTAGTGGAGAGGTTGTCCCTCTCTCAGGAGAAGGCCCAGCGGTTTGCCAACAGGCATAGGACTGATGGTCCTCGGTTTAAAGTGGGGGACTTGGTCTGGTTGTCCTAAGAAATATCCCTATGAGAGTTGCATCTCCTAAGTTTAAGCCTAGGTTCATTGGACCTTATAAGATCATGGAGATTCTTAATCCTGTTTCCTTTCGTTTACTTCTTCCAGGGACATTTAAGATCCATAACGTGTTCCACAAGTTCTTATTGAAGATGTTTGTCGAGCCAGTGGTTCCTATGGCTGTGCCTCCTGACCCTGTTTTGGTTGAGGGCAATCTGGAGTATGTGGTTGAGAAAATATTGGATTCTCGTTTTTCTAGACGGAAACTCCAGTATTTGGTTAAGTGGATAGGTTATGGTCAGGAGGACAATTCTTGGGTGTTTGCTTCGGACATCCATGCTAGGAAACTGATCCGTGTGTATCACCGAGCTCATCCTGACCGACCTGGTTGCACAAATGAGGGTTCGGTGACCCCTCCTCAAGGGGGGGTACTGTTGTGAATGTTTTGGAAATGAATTCTGAGCAGAAGCTCCCTCTGGTGGTTACAAACAGTGCTGAACCATTCAATGAGGATTGGCAATCAGGATTCACAGACTGGCTTGATATAAGGGAGGTTCCCTCCCATCATGGTTGCCGGTGATCAATTGTTCTTGTCTCAACTGTGGTTCCTGGTTCACTTGGAAGCTTGCTGAGTCTTGCCTCTTCTTCTGCTTTCAGATAAGATATTTTCTGTTTTTGCTTTTGTGCTTACCATTTGCATTTTTCTCTGCATTTCTGTGAGGTTCGCCAGGTTCCCCCCCCCCCCTTTGGGGCTTGGGCTCCTCTCAGTTCCGCTGGAGACATTGGTATTTGTTCATTTGCCTTTTCCAGTTTTTTCTGTGGCTGCGGCTTAGTTTTGTTACACCAGAGAACTGATTTAGGTGGTAGAGGTCGTGTCATCTCAGGTGTTTTTGCAATCAGTGGCGTTGGCTTATTTTAGGGTTTTTTTGGATTGCAGTGAGTATCCTTTCTATCCTTTTTTGTCTAGGCAGATTGGGCCCCAGCGTTTGCTCATACTATTTTCTGTCTGTGTCTGTATTTCCTCTTGTCTAACCACCATTACATGTTTGGGGGCTTTCTATGTTCTTTGGGGATCTGCTCCGGGGCAGATAGCTTTCTTCTTTCTTTCTTTAGGTGTAGTTAATCTCTCAGGCTGTGACGAGGCATCTAAGACCAACGTAGGAACGCTCCACGGCTGCCTTTAGTTGTGGTGGTTAGTCAGGGTACTGCAATCCAATAGATTCCAACCTCTCTGGTGTATTGCCGTTTTTGCCTGCTCTCCTCAGCTACCAAAACATAATAGTTGTCTGTACTTGATTGTCGGCGTGACAATGCATGTCTTTGCTTTAACCCTTTGCTCCTTTCCCCCTAATTGAGCTGGGATACTGTTGGCTGTTACCTGTATGGATCCTGCTCAGTTCCCTGCTCTGCTGCGTAGCTGTTCATGTGGTGTTAGGTATTTGCTCTGTTGCATGACCATCCACATATGCGGTCCCTGGTTGCCGCTGTGGAAGCTGTCCGCTGGTTGCGAGGTCATTTGCAGCTTGTGCATGACTTTCCATGTGTGTCGGGGCGTGCAGCTGCTGCCATGTGCCCTGAGCCTCAGTTTCTTCACTGATTGTGTGTAATGGTTTCTGATTCTGCTAAGGGCATGCGTGGCCACACCTCCCCTGCTTTT
>JARQOD010013170.1:0-16727 GCA_033576555.1 Oophaga sylvatica
AACCCCCTGTCTCTCAGAATGACCGTTATCTGGGTAATCTGTGATGGGTTTTTCCAAATGTACATCTTGTCCCATTACCTAAGTTGCCCCCCTCCTCCAAATTTTGGTGTTTGTTTTTCAGCACGTGGTTGGTACATGTCATTCCGGAAAAACATTGGGTCTGACAGAGGAGTCCGTTTGTTTCCCATTTTGGAGAACATTTTTTTTAAAACCCTTGGTTTTCGTTTTATTTTCACCTCCATTTCCCCCTCAGACCAATGGACAAAACCGAAGAAACAAACCAGACCTTGAGACTTATTTGAGTTTTTGTGTCTCTTTCAATATGAAGGGGCTCTTTTTTGCCTTTGGTGAGTTTGCTCTGAAAATAGGGCTAGTTTGCCCCCTTGATTTTCCCATTTTTCTGCAATTCTGGGTTTCACCCCGATTTCTTCAACAGGGCGGAGCTTCCGTCGTGGGGTTGACTCTTTTGTGGAGTGAATGCAGCAGATTTGGGGCCGGGTAGTGGAGAGGCTGCTCTCTCTCAGGAAAAGGGGCCCACAGTTTCCCCAACTGGCAAGGACTGATGCCTCGTTTTAAAGTGGGGGATTGGTTTTTTGTCCTCAAGAAATTCCCTTAAAGGTTGCGTCTCCAAAAATTTTAACCAAGGTTCATTGGACCCTTATAAGACATGAATTCTATCCGGGTTTCCTTCCGTTTGCTTTTTCCCGGGACATTCAAGATCCTAACGTTTCCACAAGTCCTTTGAAGAGGTTTGTCGAGCCAGTGGTTCCTGTGGCTGGCCTCCTACCCTGTTTGGTTGGGCAATTGGATTTATGTGGTTGAAAAAATATTGGTTTCTCGTTTTGCTAGACAGAAACCCATATTTGGTTAAGGGGAAAGGGTTATGGCAAAAGGACAATTTTGGGTGTTTGCTTCGACATCAATCTAAGGACTGATCCGTCCTATCATCGAGTCATCCTGATCGGCCTGGTTGCGCAGGGAGGGTTTCGGTGACCTTCCTCAAGCGGGGGGTACTGTTGTAACACGTTTGAGGCGACTTGGGAGCTGGGGCTCCTCCGAGGGTTGGGGGTAATGAACCAAATTGCTGATGGTTTCAGCGGGTCCGAAGGTGTATAAGTGACCTGAACTCCCATCAGCCTTGCCGAATCAATTGTTCTTCCGTCTTGCTTGGAGCTCGCTTGCATTCCTGCTCTCATTCAGTTTAATGACTGTTGTTTTTTTTCCTCTGGTTGGATTTTCCCTTGCGGTTTGCTGCCTTGCAGTGGACTTCAGCCTGGTCCCCTTTGGGGGCCTGGCACTGCAATTTTGCTCGTTTGTGTTTGCACTTTTGCTCTTACCTGGTTCACTTTTTTATTTGCGAAATTGTGTGTTTACATAAGATTGATTTAGGGGGTAGAGATCTATGATTTGTTTTTTTTGTTAATCAGAAGGTTGTATTTTGTCAGGGTTTTTTGGGTTGCAGTAAAGAATTTTTTTCCATACTTTTCTATCAAACAAATTGGGCCCCACTTTTGCTCATCTATTTTGTCTGTGTTCTATTTTCTTCTTGTCTAAAACCGCCATTACATGTTTGCGGGCTTCTTATTTGGGGGTCTGCTAGGGGGCATTAGCTTCTCTTTCTGTCTTTAGGGGTGCTATCACTCCGGCTGTGAGAGGGTCTGGGATCACCGTAGGTACGTCCACGGCACTTCAGTGTTGCGGTTAGTTTAGGGTTCTGAACCCAGTAGTTTCCAGCCCCTCTGGTGTATTGCTATTTTGGCTATTTTTGCTATTTTTCAGCTACCGAAACATAACAGTAAACAGAATGACCACTGGTACTGGTACAGACTGTGCGGTTCTGAAAAAGAGAAAAAAAATGGCCATGGACTGGTACAGACTGTGCGGGTTTGAATAAGGACAGATGGGCCAATGGTATGGTACGACGTGGGGTTCTGAATAGAGGAAAGGACGGCCACGGTCTGGACAGACTGTGTGGGTTTGGATAGAGGAAAGGACAGCTACGGTATTGGTACGACTAAAAGCAGAGAGGGCAGCCAGTGGTATAGACTGTGCAGCTTCTAGGGGAGCAACAGACGGCCACAGTACTTTGAAAAGACGGCGGTTCTAGATAGAAGAAAGGATGGCCACAGGTATTGGTAAGGGTGTGAGCTCCGGATAGCAGTAGCCGCCAGGTCTGGTACAGACTGTGCACTTCTAGATAGCAAACAGGTTTGGCCATAGGTACTGTACAAACGTGCGGCTTCCCGGTAGCAGCATAACAACACAGGTATGGGCAGACGTGTGGTTTCTGAAAAAAAGATGAGTCAGGTAGGAAGCAGGATAAAGGTAGACAACCAGGATAGAAAAAGCGGGGCAAGGGTAAACCCAACAACGGGTAGGCAAGTAATAACTGCACAAATGTTTCAGGAAACCCCCCAACAGGTGAAGTGCCTTTAAGTAGTACTCCCAGCTTTTGTCTCTAAGAGACGCCCTAAGCACATTGCCAGGGAATCTGCCAGGGCGCACAACCCGGAGCAGGGAAACCCGGGGCAGGAGGTGCGGACAATTGACTAGGAGGTGCTAAATTTGGAAACCTTGCCGGGGAGAAGTGTGGTAGCCTAATGACCCTGCACTACTTTAAAGGAAGCAAGAGTATTGGAGAACAAGGTTTTTATTTGGTACAGGCCTGGGATGGATGTATTACAATTGTTGTCGACACCCACCAAACTCTGTGTGGTAAGGCCATAATGATGAAGAAGTAATCAGTTTTAAAATCGTGATTGGCCGACTCCTGTTCTACTGTGAAAATTGTATATAATGTTATGGTGATTTGTGAACAGTAGAACCTGATAAGTAGAATTGGGGGTGATACAGATAAGGTACCTTGAACCTGGGAACGATAAATTTACTTATAACGTGCCGAACCCAGCACTAATGTAAAAGGACTGAGGTTACTCTGATTTGCAACCAAGTGAAATCTGGTAACCTAGTAAAATTGAGTGATGCTGATTACGGAAACTTAGAGTTGGTACTCGTAATGTTATAGAGACGCCTAGTGATTCCCCTCTTAACCTCACTGAACCCACACTACTGTATGTAATGGCTGATGACGTCCATGGGATTTATGACTGGGGAACCTGCTAATGTCATAACATTATGTGATACAGATAACGTGACATGTAGTCATCTAGAAGCAGTTATACCTCAGACACTTCCTGATGAATGTAAACCTGTCTACACTTTTGTTGACCCACTTCGACAAGCCAACTGGGGGCCCCTTAATATCAGCTGTGACCCACAGCCAGAGGGCCTGTCTTGTAGACATCAGTCTGATGTCCGAACCTTCACCTCTGACCTCTGGGAGGGAAGTGAATTTCCCCTGATGTCTGTTTAGGGGAGGCTACAAAACCCCACTAACAAGGGAAAGGTATCCTAAGATGCAGGAAGATGGGCTCAGGAGACAATCTGAATCGATCTCCCATGCCATATCTGAAAGGGGAGGTAACATAAATGGAGTTATAGTTATACAGATCCAGGGCTGGGGGCATTTGAATGACTGCCTGCACTCCCGATGTGAACAAGTAATTGCAGCAGGTTCGCAAACCTACATAAGGAGGAAATACCAACAATTTCAAAATTGTGAAATCCTATAGATGTAACAGAATAATCCCAAAAATTAGACAGAAAATAACACTATAAAATTTATATTTCTTTATTATTAATTTTAAAAAATATAGAGCGCAAAAATTGCAAAATAAAAAATGGGGGAAGGTAAAAAGGGGAAAAGATAAAATTGAGGAGGGGAGGAGGTGCACTAGGTATGTATATCTCAGAAATAAAATAAGTTAATGGACAATTTATTGATAGCACAATATAGCATCATGTACAAATACAGAGAGTCATATTAATATTAAATAAACCAATCAAAAAAATTAAGGGTTTGCCACTACGAGGACAACTCCTTCTCACACCATGCTTGGCCCTACAAAATAATAAAGCTTAATTCACATCTCATTCCAGCGCCATTTCCGCAGGTGTTGTCACTTCGCTCTCCCCGGGCTGAAGTGTGGTTGTTGTGACACGTGACCCTGGCAGCCAAATCAGTGCTGGCGTACTGTCCCCCATTTGGACAAACTGAACATGAAGAGGAAGTCAGTGATCAGCTCTGCCTGGACTTCCTCTTCATGTTCAATTTGTCCGAAGGTGGAGACAGTAACGCCAGCACTGATTAGGCGCCGGGTTACGTGTCACAACAACCGTACGGATCCCCGGGGACAGCAAGTGCCGACACCGCAGGAACAGCCCCAGAACGAGAGGCGAGTATAAGGTTCTTTTATTTAAATATAATGCATTGATGGAATCAGAAAAGTGCATTTGCAATAATAATAAAATAGATAGAAAAGTGCATCAATAATTAAATATTGCACAGTGACAAAGATATTGGTAATAAATTATGACACTATCAGAAGATTGCATATCATTAGTTTGATGCAAAATGCACTCTGCAATAAATCTAAACAAGAATAAATATATATATAATAAATAATTATTGCATAGTGCAGATAAATATATATATAAATATTCATAAATAATATAAAGTTGAACTCACAAATAACATTGCACATTGCAGTATCGTTACCCCGGGTATGGCTTTCCAAGGGAGGAGTAAATGATTGAGGCCATAAGGAATATGAAAGAGTAACCATATATTGACCAAGGAGCACGCCACAATTCCCTCCACCTACTCCCACACACGTTCGCTTCGCTTTCTTCAGGGCTGAGGGGAGGAGAAATGGAGGGTTTTTAAATAGGGCAATAACAACTGTACATTCCTACAAATCAAGGGAGTCATGTTATCGAGCGCCACAACCTGCGCATGACACCAGCCCAGTGGGACCGAGGTCACAGCCCAACAACACCACATCACAGCAGCGGGTGTAAGCATGCCGCAGACTGTGCACAACGACCCTGCAGCCATACTGACAGGGGCAATAAATGAGGGCAAGCTCCATATACACTTATAAAGAATTGATAAAACCGGGAAATTAGAAGGTGTGCACATGACGTATATGTGAGTCAATGAATTGGAAAGTGTCAGAAAATACAAGGACAATATAAATAGAAAATGTACTGTGATAAAATCAATAATAGTGATGTATGAATTAAATATGTGTGTGAAATGTGTGATAATTAGTGTTGAGCGATACGATACCGCAAGTATCGGGTATCGGCCGATATTAGCTGTTTCGGCCTTTCGATACTTAGTTCCGATATTTTCCATATATCGTATACCGGAATCGGAAGTTCCCATAATTCTTTGAGAGCAATGTGATTTAGTCAGCCAATGAGGAATCCAAGAAGTGTGGGCACATCCTGTACTGCTGCGGTCATGTTAACTAATGGCATGGCTGTGATTGGATGCTGAAATGATGTCAGAATGCACTATAAAAGGCGCCGCCGCCATTTTAGCGTCACTGTGCTGTGATTCAGTAAGGGACAGAACACTGCTGTCTGACTCTGAGGGACAGTTAGAGATTGCGATTTAGTGTACTGTGCTGTAGGCAGGCTAGCACCAACCGCTGTGTAAAGCTTCCTTTTGCCATGTTGTTTTAACAGCTCTGCAAGGTGTGTGTGAGTGCAGGTGACGCTGCAGTTTGCTCTGCATGCAACGCTGTCTGTAGGCATCTGCACCTGTCACTCACAGACTCTTTTTTTTTTTCTTCAGTGTAATTCTTGCTGCTCCATGCAATTTAACTACCGTGTTTCCCGAAAGTAAGACAGTGTCTTACTTTTTTTATCCCCAAAAGCCCCACTATGTCTTACTTTCGGGGTATGTCTTATATTGAAAAAAAATTACCTGTATCTAACCCAGTGTGATTACAGTACCACCTGCTGTATTTAATCCAGTGTGACACCTGCTGATACCCACTGGGTTACATACAGCAGATGATACCCCAGTAATGCCATGTATATGTTTTACTGATGTATGATTAATACTGTGTAGGGAATCTACCACCAGAAAAACTCACCTGAGTTTTTCTGCCAGCCGCCTTCCGTCACGGCTCCGGCTCCCTGCAGCCGCTGGTCCCGCCGCGCTGCGTCGCTCCGTTCGCCCGCATCCCGGGCTGAGTTCTCGCGGCTCTATTTAAATTTCTTCTTCGGTCCCGAAACGTCATCACGTTGGTCACTCACGTGAACCGGAGGCCGCAGTGATAGACAGTTCTCTCTCCAGCCTCCGGTCACGTGAGTGACCAACGTGATGACGTTTCGGGACCGAAAGAAGAAATTTAAATAGAGCGCGCGAGAACTTCAGCCCGGGACTGCGGCGAACGGAGCGACGGAGGACGGCGGGACCAAGCGCTGCAGGGAGCCGAGCCCGTGGCGGAAGGCGGCTGCAGAAAAACTCAGGTGAGTTTTTCTGGTGGTAGATGAGCAGACGCGGCGACGTATGGAGAGGGGGACGGTGCGGACGTGGGCAGGAAGCGGCGCGCAGCTAGATGAGAGGGAGGCGGCAATACCCCCGTTTTCCCGAAGGTAAGACATATGTCTTACTTTCGGGGTACGGCTTATATTAGCCGACCCCCTGAAATCCCGATACGTCTTACAATCGGGGGTGTCTTACTATCGGGGAAACACGGTATTAGTGTGACGCGCTTCCATCCGTATCCAATACATGGTTGCAAACACTATAGAAGTAGACAAAGGAGTAGCCTTTCACAGATTGTGAACAGTGTGTGTTTCAGTGTTCACTTCAGTCTGTGTTTTTATTTTTTGAGTGCACATCACGCTCCAGTTACTTGTTCAAGCACTGCGCTTGTACTCTGCTGAGCGTGTCTCAGTGCCTCATCCTTTTCATTTCTCCCAATTGGTCTGCTCCATTCCATTAAAATAAATAAATCTATTAGTGTGACGCGCTTCATCCGTATCCAAATCTTGGTTGCAAACACTATAGAAGTAGACAAAGGAGTAGCCTTTCACAGATTGTGAACAGTTTGTGTTTCAGTGTTCACTTCAGTCTGTGTTTTTTATTTTTTGAGTGCACATCACGCTCCATTACTTGTTCAAGCACTGCTGCTTGTACTCTGCTGAGCGTGTCTCAGTGCCTCATCCTTTTCATTTCTCTCCAATTGGTTCGCTCCTTCCATTTAAAACAAATAAATCTATTAGTGTGACGCGCTTCCATCCGTATCCAATACATTGGTTGCAAACACTATAGAAGTAGACAAAGGAGTAGCCTTTCACAGATTGTGAACAGTTGTGTTTCAGTGTTCACTTCAGTCTGTGTTTTTTTATTTTTTTGAGTGCACATCACGCTCCAGTTACTTGTTCAAGCACTGCTGCTTGTACTCTGCTGAGCGTGTCTCAGTGCCTCATCCTTTTCATTTCTCTCCAATTGGTTCTGCTCCATTCCATTTAAAATAAATATAATCTATTGAGTGTGACGCGCTTCCATCCGTATCCAATACATTGGTTGCAAACACTATAGAAGTAGACAAAGAAGTACCTTTCACAGATTGTGAACAGTTTGTTTCAGTGTTCACTTCAGTCTGTGTTTTTTATTTTTTGAGTGCACATCACGCTCCAGTTACTTGTTCAAGCACTGCTGCTTGTACTCTGCTGAGCGTGTCTCAGTGCCTCATCCTTTTCATTTCTCTCCAATTGGTTCTGCTCCATTCCATTTAAAATAAATATCTATTAGTGTGACGCGCTTCCATCCGTATCCAATACATTGGTTGCAAACACTATAGAAGTAGACAAAGAGTAGCCTTTCACAGATTGTGAACAGTTGTGTTTCAGTGTTCACTTCAGTCTCTGCGTAATAACCACACTTAGGCCTTATAACTTTTCTGACTTTCTTTATCAATCTACCAAGATGAAGAAGGCAGGAGTAAGGCACGTGGTCGTGGCCGTGGAGTTTCGCAGGGAGAGGAACATGGGGATTCTGTGGCTGCTGCCGCCCTCAGTGACACAGCATCCACCAGTTTTACCCATGAGCGTTCCTTTATGCGCACTTTGGTAGGAGCTCGGCGTGCCCCCCTGCTGCGGGAAGAACAAATTGAAGCCGTTTTGGTTGGATGGCAGCCAATGCATCGACTTCAATTCCTTCCACCTCCTCTCAGGAACACAACACTGTTGAGCAACCATCTGTCTGTTCACCGCCTGTCAAATTGCCCAGGCAGTCAGAGGTTCTGTACAGGAGCCAGCTGAGTCTCTGCTTCTGTTCTCAGAATCTGTTGGCTCGCAAACACGGGCACAGGCAAGCAGCATTCTGCAATTTGAAGAAGAGGGAGTATGCAGTGATGCGCAACAGCTGTGTCTCTCTCAATCTGAAGAGGCGGGTGAGCCAGTGCCGAGGACAGCACAACCGCAGAACGCATCTATATGATGATGATGAGACTCAGGTGCCAGGTTTTGTGGAGCATGGTGCTGCCCAGACCATCCAACAGCAGCAGGTGTTGGAAGAGGGTAGTGGAGATGATGAAGTCCGAGACCCAACATGGCGTGAGCAACAGGAAGGTGGTGGGGAGCAGCTCTGAGGAAGAGATTGTCCCAACGGTACAAAGAGGAGGGAGAGGAGCTGCGACTCGCTTGCCTGTAGCCTCAGTTTGGCACCTGTTGGGGCAGTTCTCTTAGAAATGTCAAAATTGGCGCTCCCATGACTTGCACTGCGTGGTCCTTTTTTGACAGACTTGTAGATGATATTTGCTATGTTCAATGCAAGCTGTGTAAGCAAAAAAGTTAAAAGAGGTAAAATATCAGTAACCTGAAATACACAAATAATGTGAAAATGTAGGACAAAGCCGTAGCTGAGTTACAAAGACACACTGGAGATGTAGGCCAACCTACAGCACACCTACATCTCAGGTCGTTTGGACCTCTCCTCCAGCTCACCACACCTGGTTCGGCTTCCTCACAGGATCTCCATGGAAGAACCTCGGTCACTGTTGCCCCTAGACAAATGTTATTCCACCCACAGCAGCAATTCCAGTCATCGCAACCCCAGACACAAAAAGCCATGGTACCAAGGCATGGGTAAAAGATGGCCATACTCGGGAAACCATCCACAGCACGCTCTGAATGCGGCATTGCAAAACTCCTGTCCTTGAAAGCTGCATCGGCGGGAGACGACAGTTCAGGAACTTTTTGCATTGGCACCCCCCAAAATAATGTCCAAGCGATTTTATTTCAAGGCAAGCCGTCCCTGCTCTGCAAAAACATGTCGAGGGAAACATTAACAGCCTACTAAACGCCCATACGGGGGGACCTGACCCCGATGCGGGACCGTACCCAGGCCAGGCGATCCTTTTTCCCCCACGCCCATTGGGCAATTTTGTGGAGCCGGGGACAGATCTTGCCGTGGCGCTGTACGTGTTCTGCAAATCCAAGGGTTGCAGAACCCCCAGTCTGAAAAAATTTAAAATTTCCCCTCTCCCCCATTCCCCTCAAATCATCGCCCCGGGGGAGTCACGGTATCCCCCACATGGACCCGTGAACGTTTACCTGTTGCGACCGATATGAGCACAGCCGGCCAAAAACGAAAACGGCGTCCGAAATTAATTTCCATGGGGAATCGAACCACACAGCGGGGAGTCGGGTGCCTCAAGCAGGAGAGCGACGTGTGGTTTTTGTCAGCTAACCCCCGCCAGGCTTGGTGTGTTGACAATGGCCAAATCTGGGGGCACTCTGGTTTGGGGAACCCCTCACTAAATACCGTCTGGCACATTGTCATTGGCGGCATTTTTTGGGGATTCCGGGTTTTGAGCACGCGCACAAGGTCCCCCGGGGGCGTCACTTCGATTTTCCGCATGGCCAGAGGGTTTTGCACTCTGCAAGTCAGATTTCCCTTTCCCCTGAACTCGCACATAGGGCGCCCCCACCGGTGGAATTCCCTTTTCATATTTGGGGGTTTTGTGTGGCAGCGCCAGCAGTAAGGAATCCCCCGCAAGGGGCCAAATCCTCGCATTTTGCCCGTTACACTTCACCACTACTGATGGGCCTTTTAAGGCATCGCGTTTTTTTGTTTTTCGTTTAGTCCACGCGGAGGCAGTGCAGATGATGCACTAGTACATGACTGCCCCTTATTGCTCAAAACATGAAAGCACTAAAGAAAGGTTTTTGGAAGAGGTGGAGGAAGGGAGTCAAAAATTAAAATTACCTTAACAGTCAGCGCACGGGTTCCCCAAAGGGGGGGGGGGCTCACTTTGTGAGGAGGATGAGGAGGGGAGTCAAGGAGAGGAAAAATCCCTACAGAGGGAGGTACAAACCTCTAGTCGTATGTGAGCGGGGTGGGGTGAGCAAGGAGGCAGAGATGAGGCCCCTTTCCAGGGACCCTTTTTGGCCAGTTGGGATCTCAGCACATGGTTGTTTTCATGCTTCAGTGCCGAGAAACGCCCCCCGCATCGCCCACTTCCCCCACTCGTTTTTTTGGGGGTGTACACCTCCAAACCCTCCCCCGGGACAACTTAAAAACCCTCATCACACCGGTGAACCGGACCAAAAAAGCGGGCCAAACACGGTAAACCCCAAAAAGTTTTACTTCCAGCGAGAAGCTGCTGTGCTGTAAAAAGCAGTTGGGGGGTCGAGGCAGTGTAGACACCTCACAACAAGGGGAAACAAACAGGCCTCTGCAAGGGAAAACGTATTTAAAATGTGGGGAATTTTTTTGACAGCCCCAGCAAGGCTACACCACCGAACGGCTCCTCACCAGGAAAAAAATTTCCGTAAGATGGTGACAGACTACTTGGTTTCCCCTTAATGTACCCCAAAATCCCCCTTTCCCCCCTTTTAAATTTTGGGTCCTAAGTTGGATACATGGCCAACTTAGCCCCTATGCATTGGAGGGGGTGGTTCCCCGTGCCAGTGTATTATCTGGCGCCTTTGTGCGCAGGGGGGGTTTGTAACAGCCGTCGCATGCGACTATCCTCAAAATGTAGCCGGCTTACTTTTCTGAAAAAAAACAAGGCAGGATCTCACCTGAATTTGCCCCTTTCCTTTTTTGATTAAAAAAGTTGGAACGTTTCCATGTCTCCCCTTATGTTCTTTTTTCTACCACCCCAACTCACTCCTGGGGAAAAAAACCGCCATTTTTTTCTCGTAAGTAATTGGCAGGGGTACTGACTCCTGGCCAGCCTGGTTTAAAAAGACAGTGTTTCCCCGGAGTGTGAACGTCAATTATCCCCAATAAGTTTGCGTCGTTTGCATCGGTTACCGATCTATGGTCCTGCATTTAAGTGATTCCCCTTGTGCGTGGGTAGTAAATAAAGGGGGGTTTTTTCCAAAATTTGACAAAAGGCAAGACCCACTGAGGACGTGGATTCGGGAATGCGGACGGCTTGCGTCGTCAACTTACTTTTTATGGGTGCTTCTGCACCCTCGGGGGGGGGGTACCCCAATGGTTCTCCCCATGCCTTTGGGGCCAGGTGCCTCCATCTCCGTATCCAGTTCCCCAAAGCTGTGGCCTTGGTAGTGCTTTTAGCAAGGTACCCCTGCTTAGACCGTGTCACAGTAAGTAGCTGGACTCGGTTGTGACTTTTCCTCTTTTCCTTCGCTACCCTCCGGGGTCTACCGTAACTGGTTTTTCCCCATGCCCTTTGGGGCCAGGTCCCATCTCCGTACCCCTTCCCCTCTGTGGGCCTTGGTAGTGCTTGGAGCACAGGGGCCTCCTGTTTGTAAACCCTTCACGTAAACCCGCTGGTACTTCGGGTTTTGACATTGCCCTTTTTCCTTTTTCTACCCTCCGGGTCCAGTCCGTCAACTGGGGGTTTCCCCCTGCCTTTGGCCAGGTGCCCCCATCTCCGTACCGAGTTCCACCAACGTCTGCTGGGCCTTGGATGCTTGGAGCAAGGTCCCCTGCTTATAACCGGTCACAGTAAGTCAGCTGGACTTTGGTTGTGACATTGCCTCTTTCCTTTTGCAACCCGCCGGGGGCCAGTCCGTCAACTGGTTTCCCCAGGGCCTTTGGCCCTAGGGGCCTCCCCTCCGTTCCCGGTTTTCCCCAACGTTGCGGGCCTTTGGGAGTGCTTTTGGGGCAAGGGACCTCCTGCTTGTAACCGTGTCCGTAAGTCAGGGACTCTTGTGACATTTCCCCCTTTTCCTTTGCTACCCGTCCGGGGTCCATACCGTCAAAGTTTCCCCAGTGCCTTTGGGCCCAGGTGCCCTCCATCTCCGATCCGAGTTCCACCAAATCTGCGGGCCTTGGGAGTGCTTTTAGCACAGGTACCTCCTTTAGTAACCCGGGCCAGTAAAGCAGCGGTACTCGGGTTTTGACATTGCCTCTTTTCCTCTGCTACCCGCCGGGGTCCTACCGTCAATGGTTTCCCCCAGGCCTTTGGCCTAGGTGCCTCCACTCCGTATCCGAGTTCCCCCAAGTCTCTGGTCCTTGGTAGGCTTTTGGGGCACAGGTACCCCTGCTTTAACCGTCACGTAACGTCAGCTGGTCTCGGTTTGACATTGCCTCTTTTTCCTTTGCACCCGCCGGGGTCCAGTCCGTCAACTGGTTCCCCCAGTGTTTTGGGCCTAGTGCCCCCATTCCGTATCCATTCCACCAACGTCTGTGGCCTTGGTATGTTTTGGACACGTACCCCTGCTGTAACCGTGCACAGAAACGTCAGCGGGTATGGGTTGTAAAATTGCCTCTTTTCCTTCTGCTGCCCCGGGTTCCAGCCAGTCAGCTGGTTCTCTTACTTCCATTGTCTTTTGCTCCATGGGAACCCGTCAGGGTTCCAGAAAAACCAAGGGGTTTCGGAAATTAACGCCCTTTAAAAGACCCCCCAGAAAAAGATGAACAAAAAGGACGACGAGCATAAAACCCAAACCCACCTGAACACCATACAAAAAAAAAAAAAAAGATTCCCCAGAAGAAGTCACCAAAACAAAGAAGGTTTAAAACAAATACAAGATACAGAACAAAGCCCGAAAACAATAAGCGAAGTCAAAAAGCAGAAAAACATGAGTTAAGACCCAAAAAGAACAAAATAATGCCTAAATTCAAGCAGAAAAGACAAGCATGTAGGGGGTGATCCGTTCCTCCTCGTGGGGCCCCCGGAAAATGCCGCTGCTGCAGGCAAACTGAAAACGGACAAATACTTTGTAATTTAAAACTTTTGTGACAGCAAAAACGGGAAAGGGTGAACAATTCTACTTTTTAAAAGTTCAATAAGGAATCTCTGTCACAAATAAGAAATGATGAAGAAGAGAAGAGGAAAAAAGATGAAAATTTAATAGAAAAGATTAAATTTTTTAATAATAAAAAAGGTAATGAAACAAAACATGAAAAGCAAAAGTTTTTAAAAAGAAATTTAAAAGGTGAAATGAAGAATAATTTTTATGAGAAAGATGATGCTGCGAAGATTAGGGGAAAGTGTGGCATGGGAAAAGTTAAAAGGGAAGAGATGGAAGTTGTGAACAACTATTTTCCAAAATAGAAAAAAATTAAAACATTGTCAAATTTGTTAATCAATCCAAACGATTTAAAAAAATTATATTAATGCTTTCCCAAAGCATTGGGGTTTAAAAATGTATGCCTTATTGTCTCCTCAACCCCCCCAATACATCTAATTAGTCTTATTGTTTCCTTATGTACAATTAACCAAAGGGAAAAGGGTTTTTTTTAATGTCGAAAATTTGGTTTCCCCATAGATTACATGGGATTCCGGAGGGATGGGATTCGACGAATTTAGTGATATCGGCGATACCTTTCCCGACCGAAAATTTTTGATATGGCAGTATCGTCCATAGTGAAAACCATGAATAATAAATACTCAATATTGTGAATGAAGCAAAAAAGAAATCTGAAATAACAAAAGGGGAAGAGGAGACGGACAAAAAGGGGGAGGGGCAACAAGTACATAATTCCCCATAAATAGTGAAATAAAATGAAAATTTCCTTTTTTAAAACAAAAAATGAAAAACAAAAAATCAAAAATAAATAATATGAGACATTATAATAAAAAACATTTCTGTTTTGGGCCATGATGACATACGTAATCCTCCAATTAAAGATATAAAACAAAAAAGATGAAAAAACGATGATATGCGACCCTCTGATGGCCTGACATTACCAATTTTATTTTCCCCTTGTAATATTTTTATATCCTAAATTATGGATGACAATTAAAAGGTGGAGTATAAATGCGGGGAAGGATTTTCAGTAAGATGACGGCCATATTTTTTCTAGGAAGCCCCGGGGGAATATATGCCCATGGTAAAAGAGGAGAAAAAGGGATTAGAATGGAATTTTTCATCCCTGTCCCCCGCCCTCAGCGGAGGCGGGAGTGAGGGTCGGGGCGGGGCCGGATGGCCTCTGCAAAGCCGAAGGCCTGTGGGCCAGGGGCCCATTCCTCCCCTCCAAGAATGATATTTTACCTTTTGTAACGGACCAAAAGGGCCACGGGCTCCATCACTTACCCCGGGGTTTTCTTCACCCACCAAATTTGGGTTCTGCAAAAAGCACCGTAATGCTTTTTCCCGGCCGAAGAAATTATTTTTTTAGCCTGCCCACAGTGGGGCACCAAAAAGTGTGCTCCGTACCCGGGCCAATACCAGTGCGAGATTCTTTATCGTGGGGATGCTCTAGACGCGTCATCCACACAATCAAAGCGGGGACGGCTTTTGGGGCCAAAAGACGCAAAGCAACGAAAAATGACCCATCGACGGGCCCCAAAGGCATTTACATAGAGGGGGGAGAAAATAAAAAGGTATTTTTGGGTGTATACAGGGGGTTGGGGGATGAAACGCACTTAAGTAATGCAGGACAGCATTCAGAAGGTGGGGGATTGGTTCACACAAAAAAACGTAAAGGGTTTCCCCTTACCCCAAGCCTGAATAACCCCTTTAAGGTACAAACCCATTTGTGGAAAAAAAAACGTCCCTTTTTGGGTGGAAAAAACGGCCGATTTTATGCAATTTTCATGCGATTTGTAAAGCGTTTTTAATTGACCCTCCGTTTTCCATCATGCAATTCGATTTTAACATGCTTTTCAAGAAAAGTTCTCCTTGTAAAAACTCATGAAAATAAAATTGAAAAAAAAAAAATGTACCATAAAGCAAATAATTATATATATATTTTAATATAATATATAAAAAAAAAAACATACAAAAAAAGGGTGCACCAAGCATACTAAAGCATGACAAAATGGGAAACTGAAATTTAGAATAGCAAAAGGCTTTGGAAATAAGAAAAATTTGAGACCTTGTAAAAACATTTGGCCCAAAAATTTTTTTGCCCACAACCATCGTCAAGGTGGCCATACTGGTGAGTCCCGACCTAATGTGAACTACCCTCTGTTAGGGTGATACTTTTTTGGGGGAAAATCACCCTTTTCCCCAAAGCCTGCATTTTGGGGAAAAGTAGGGACCCGGTGTAATTTAAAAACACCACCCGGTGGGGGCGGGGCTCGGCGCAAGCAACATTCAATAGAAAAAAAAAATGACTGGCACACCGAAAAATGTGAATAGGGCAAACCCAAAGGGAAAAGACCCCCATTAAAAAACAAAAAAAGGCTGCACTAAAGCATACTAAGCATGACAACATGGAATACATGAAATTTAGAATGAATAGGGCTTTGGAATATAAGGAAAAATTTGAGCCCGCTTATATAAACTTTTTGGCAAACTTTTTAAAGCCCACCAACCATCGAAAGGGGTGGTCTCAATATGTGAGTCCCTGCCCAAATGTGAACATCCCTTGGGGCTGATATCGAATTTCGGGGTAAATATCACCTTGTCAGCAATGCCTGCATATGGGTAAAGTAGGGACCGGGGTTTGTAATTAAAATCACCACCTGGTGGGGCGGAGTGCTCGGCAGCAAGCTAACATTAAATAACAAAAAAACCTGACTGGCACATCCAACAATGTGAACTGGTGAAAACTGTTTTGTTTGGGTTGGGATGCAGGTAAAAAAGCAATCACCAAGCATTGGGAATCTATGAGTTTGCAGTACCCTGAAAACCACCACAACTAAGGCAGCCGTGGGCGTTCCTACGTTGGCCTAGGCCTGTACAGCCCGAGAAACTAACAAAACCTAAAATAGAAATAGGAAACACTGCCCCGGGGCAGAAACCCCAAAGATAATAGAAAGCCCCCCAAAATGTAATGGCGGTTAGAAGGATGAAATCGACACAGAAAGAAAATAGTATAGCAAACATGGGGCCCCCAAAAAACTAAAAGAAAAGGATAGGAAGGGGACTTACTGCAATCCAGAAAACCTGAAAAGGCACCAACCTCAATTTTTAAAAACAGGATCACACGCCCCTCCACTAAATTATTTTTTGGTGTAAAAAATCAAAACAGCAGCCACAAAAAACTGGAAAAAGCAAAGTACAAACCATTGGGTGAACTAACAGAGGGCAAA
The DNA here is from genome assembly GCA_033576555.1 of Oophaga sylvatica. Classification (NCBI taxonomy): domain Eukaryota; kingdom Metazoa; phylum Chordata; class Amphibia; order Anura; family Dendrobatidae; genus Oophaga; species Oophaga sylvatica. The sequence continues at coordinate 16,332 of JARQOD010013170.1, forward strand.
AGCCCCCGGGGGGACCCTGAAGGCCCCCAAGAAGTGCAGGACAAAAAAAGCAAAATATAGCACAAAAACAAAAGAAGAAAATTTTTTATCTGTTGCGGAGATGCAGACACGACACGCAGGCTACAAGGGGGAAAAAGAAAAAAAAGGGTCCAGACCAGAACAAATTTTCACCGGCAACCCTGATGGGAAGGTGACTCCCTTAATAGCCCTCAGTCACCTATTCCATCCTCACTCTCAGGGCAGACTAGCACCGCTTGGGAACCCCCAGAGGGCCCTTTCCGAATCACCTCAAACCCCTTCCAAAATACCCCCCCCTTTAGGGGGGGTCACCGAACCCCATTGAGCAACCGGTCGGCAGGAGAGTTCTTGATACGCCGGATAAGTCTCCCAGCAAAG
>JARQOD010013171.1:0-16727 GCA_033576555.1 Oophaga sylvatica
AAACAAACCAAATCCGGGACTCGGCCCCCCAATGATGCCCCGCGAGCCACAGAGGGAAAATTGTATACCTTACTGTCAGGATGACGGGGGGGTAAGTAAATAATCAAAACCGTGTGATACTGCTGACTTGATCTAATCGCATCCTGTGTGATCTGCTGAGCTGGGGATCAAATCCTATCCTATGTGATACGCTGACTGTTATCTAATCCTCTCCTTTGATACGCTGAACTGTGTATCTAACGATCCCCTGGGGTCTGCGACGGTTTAATCCTATCCTAGTGATACTGCTGGCGTGTATCTAATCCTATCCTGTTTTACTGCTGAGCTTGTATCTAATCCATCCTTTGATACGCGACCCACTAAGCCCCCCCGTGTGATACTGCTGGCCGTTATCTAAGCCCCTCCTGTGGTACTGCGATCGTTATCTAAAACCAAAACCGGTGTACTGCGACCGTTTTTCTAATCCATCCTGGTTACTTCTGCTGAGCCGTCATCTAATCCATCCTTGGATACTGCTGCGACCCCAAAAAAATACTCTCCTGTGGATACGACTACAAAAATGTGTATCTAATCATACCGGTGAAACCTTTTCTGACCGGTATCAATCCTATCCTGTGTGATACTGACTGCTGAGCCGGTACAATCCTACCGTGGAACGACTCTGAGTGTATCTAACCTACCTGTTGATACTGACTGTGACCCTGTATCAAATCCATCCTGTTGATAAAAGACTGCTGAGCCGTTTCTAATCCTACCTGTGTGATCTGACTGCGACCGTTTACAATCCTATCCTGTTAACTGATGCTGAGCCTGTTCAACCTATCCTTGTGATACTGCGCTGGGCCTGACAAATCCAACCTGTGTGATACTTCTGGAGCCGTTTTTAACCCCCTGTGTGAACCTCTGCTGAGGCCCCCGAACTAATCCTATCCTGTTGGGGACTGACCGCGAGCCTGTATTAATCCCATCCTGTGAACTGACTTCTGAGCCGGTTTTTTAATCCTATTTTCCGTGTGAACTGTCTCGAAGTGTATTAAACAAAATAAAAGAGAATAAACACTTTAAAGACAAATTACTTCAGGAAAGTGGGGAAAAACAAAAAATTTTGGGGATAAGTAAAAACTAAGGGGGTGTCCACTGACATTTCATTTCCCAGTTACCCTGTATTATACTCCAGAGCTGCACTCCAATTCTTTTTGGGGCAGTCATGTGTACATACCCCTTTCATTACTGAACCCCAGTTACATCCGTTTATACCCCCCCAGCTGCACTCACTATTCCGCTGGTGCATCACTGTGTACATACATTACATTACTGATCCTGAGTTATACCCTTTTTATACCCCCAGCTGCACTCACTATTCTGCTGGGGGAGTCACTGTGTAAAATACATTACATTACTGATCCTGATTAAAATCCTTTTTAATCTTTTTCCGACGTCCTCACTAACTGCTGGGGGAGTCACTGTGTACATAAAAAAACATTACTGACCGAGTTTTTCCCCCTGTAATAAAAATCTTTCCCCCCCATCCTAATTTTTCTGGTGCAGTCACGTTTAAAAAACATTACATTACAACCTGATTTTTATCCTGTATTATACTCCAAGCTGCAAAACCTATTCTGCGGTGCGTCACTGTGTACATTTTATTACATTACTGAACCTTGTTTTCCAACCCTGTATTATACTCCAGACTGCATCATATTCTTCTGGTGCCCCTTCCCCCGTGTACATACATTTTATTACTGGGCCTGAATACCTCCTTATTATACCCCCCAGCGCACCACTATTCTGCTTGCATCACTGTTACCTACATTACATTACTATCCTGGATACATCCTGAAAATTTTTTTTCCAGACTGCACCACATTCCCCTGGTGCAGTCAATTTTTGGAAAAAACTTACATTACTGATCCTGAGTTTTTTTCCTTAAAATTAAAACCCGAGCTGCACCACTTTCCCCTTTGCATCACCCCTGTACATACTTTTATTAAAAGATCCGAGTTACATCCGTTTTTTTCCTCCAAGCGCACCTCACTATTCCCTGGTTGGGGGTCCCCCGTGTACATACATTACAATTTTTGATCCTGAGTTACATCCTGTATTTATCCTCCCAAAAACTTTTACTCACTGTTTTTTTTGGGGCAGTCACTGTGTACAACATTAACGATTTTCCGATTCCTACCTCCTGTTTTTTTACTCCAAGCCACTCACCCCTTCTCTGGTGCATTCCCCCGTGTACATACATTACATTACTGTCCTAGTTTTACCCCATTTTACCCCAAGCTCACCACTATTCCCCCGGGCATCACTGGTACATACATTACAAAATTCTGACCTGAGTTACCTCCTTATTTTTCTCCAGAGCTGCAAAACACTTTCTCTGTGCATTTTCTATGTACATACATTACATTACTACCCCATTTTTTCCTGTATTTTTCCCCAGGCTGCACTTACTATTCTGCTGGGGGAGTCATGGTACATAAAAATTCCCTTTTTGACCTGAGTTTTATCCTTATTATACTCCCAAGCTGCACTCAATTTTTTTCTGGGTCATTTTCTGTGTACATAAAAATTTAAATTTCTGATCTGATTTCCTCCTTATTTTTCTCCCCCCCCTTTTTTACTCCTATTCTGCCCCGGGCATCACTTGTACATACATTTTTATTACTGATCCCAGTTTTCCAAAACCCTTTTTTTACCCAAGTTGCCCTCACTTTTTTTCTTCTGCAGTCACTGTGTACATACATTTTATTACTGATCCTTAGTTAAAACCCCTGTATTAAAAATCCAGACGCACTCACTATTCTGCTGGGGGATCACGTGTAAAAACATTACATTACTGATTTTCCCCGGGTTTCCCCCCTTAAATTAACCCCCAAAACCCCCACCACTATTCTGCTGGTGCAGTCAACTGTTACATACATTACAATTTTTACCTGAAACATCCGTTTATCCTCCAACCCCCACTCACTATTTCTGTGGCGCCTGTGTACTTTCCTTACATTTACTGATCCTGAATTTTTTCCTGTATTATACTCCAAGGGTTTTACCACTATTCTGCTGGTGCAGCCCCCGGTACATACAATTTTTTACTGAACCGAGTTTTTAACCTGTATTATCCTCCAAAAAAGCACTCACTATTCTGCGGTCAACACTGTGGGGCATACATTTCTTTTTTGATCCTGATTTTCCCCCTGTATTATCCTCCCGAGCTCAAATCAAGTTCGCTGGGCCCTCACTGTGAAAAATTTTATTTTTTGATCCCCCAAAATTCCTACCTCCTGAAAATTTACTCCAGACTGCCTCACTATTTTTTCTGTGCAATCACTGTTTTTCATACATTACATTTCGATCCCAGTTACATCCCCCTATTATAAAACCCCGAGCTGCACTCACTATTCTGCTGGGGGAGTCACGTGTAAAAAACATTACATTACTGATCCTGAAAATTTCCCCCCCGTATTATACTCCCCACTGCACTCACTATTCTGCTGGTGAAAACACTATGTACATACTTAAAAATTTCTGACCATTTATTCCGTATTTTTAACCCCCCAACTGCCTTACTATTTCTGCTGGGGGACACTGGTACTACATTACATTAAAAGACCTGATTTCCCCCCGTATTAAACCCAACCCCCACTCACAATTTTTCTGGGGGATCACTGTGAAAATAAAAATTTCATTTTTTGATCCCCCAGTTACCCCCCCGTATTTTTCTCCAGAGCTGCACTCACTTTCTGCTTTTAAAACCCTGTTACAACCTTTTATTACGATCCCGATTTTATCCAAAATTTACTCCAGAGGGTTTTACTCACTAATCTGCTTTGGGGGCCCCTCACGTTAAAACATTAAATTTTTTTTATCCGATTTTTCCCCGTATTATACTCCAGAGCTGCACTCACTATTCTGGGGGGTGCAGCACTGTGACATACATTAAAATTTTTGATCCAGAATTACATCCTTATTTTTCCCCCCCGAGCTGCACCAACCATTCCCCCGATGCAGTCACTGTGAAAAAACATTACAATTTTTGATCCTGGTTTTTATCCTGTTTATCCCTCCCAAAAACTGCACTCACCCCTTTCCCCCTGGGCAGTCACTTTGTACCTACATTACTGATCCTATTTTCCCACCTCCTTATTATACTCCAGAGCTGCCCACATTCTGCTGGTGCAGTCACTGGTACATACATTACAAAATTCAAAAACCGATTACAAACCTGTATTTACCCCCCAGCTGCACTCATATTCCGCGGGCAGTCATGTTTACATACAATTAAAAAGACTGACCTAGTTTCCCCCCTGTAAAACCCCAGAGCTGGGGCTCACATTCTGCTGGGGGAGTTCCCCCCCGTGTCCCCAATTACTGAACCTGAGGGGTTCATCCCTTTTAAAATTTAAAACCCCGAACTGCACTCACATTCTGCCGGGTGCAGTCACGTGTTAACAAACAACTGAATTCCCTTGGGGCCTGAGTTTTTATCCTGTAATTTTCCCCCCACTGCCCACTAATTTTTTCTGGTGCATCACTGTGTACAACATTAAAATTTTTGTCCGAGTTACATCCCGGGGTTTACTCCAGAGCTGCACTCACTATTCTTCTGGTGCAGTCAAAAGTGAAAAAAAAAATTACATTCTGATCCTAGTTTTTCCCCCTGTATTTACCCAGAGCTGCACCACTATTCTTCGGGGGAGTCACTGTGTACATACAAACTGATCCTGAATTTTCCTCCTGTATTTAAAACCCCCCTGCACTCACAATTTTTCTGGGGGGAGTCACTGTGAAATACATTACATGAAAATCCATTTTTATCCTGTATTATACTCCAGACGCACTCCTATCTGCTGGTGAGTCAAAAGTGTACATACATTCCCCATCCTGGGGTTTTTATCCGGGGTAAAAACCCCCAACGCACTCACTATTCTGCTGGTGCAGTCACTGTGAAAAAACATTACATTCCCGGGGCCCCGGAAAATTCAAAACCCGTAATATACTCCAAGCTCACTCACTATTCTGCTGGTGCAGTCACCCCTTACATACATTACATTACGGGGCCTATTACTTCCTGATTATACTCCCCCAGCTCCCCCCATATTTTTGCTGTGCAGTCACGTTACATACATTTTATTACTGATCCTGAGGGGTTCATCCTGTATTATAAACCCCCCAACTGCCCTCCCCCATTTTTCGGGGCAGTCACTGTGTACATAAAAATTTCTGATCCTGGGGGTTTCATCTTGAAAATTTCCCCAAGCTGCACCACTATTTTTCTGGGTAGTCCCCCGGTACTTTTAAAATTCTGATCCGATTTTTTATCCTGTATTAACCCCAGACTGCACTCACCAAAATTTTCTGTACAGGGGACGTGTAAATACATTTATTACGATCCTGAGTTACAACCTGTATTTAACTCCAGAGCCCCACTCACATTCCCCTGGGGGAGTCACGTTTTTCAAACATTACATTACTGGTCCCCAGTTACATCCTGTATTATACCCCAGAGCCCCCACCACTATTCTGCTGGTGCAGTCACTGTGTACATAATTACATTTTTTGATCCCCAAAATTTCATCCCCCTTTTTTTTTCCCCCCAACTGCACTCACTAATTTTTCTGGGGGATTTTCTGTGTACATACATTAAAATTAAAAGAACCCCCAATTTTTAAATCCTGTATTATACCCAAAAACTGCACTCACTATTTCTGCTGGGGGAAAACACTGTGTACATAAAATTTTATTTTTATCCTGAAAATTTCATCCCCTATTAACCCCAACTGCCCCCCACTATTCTCTGTGCAGTCACTGTGTAAAAAAACCCCTTTAAATTTCTGATCCTTTTTTTAAAACCCCCCATAATTTTTCTCCAGAGCTGCACTCACTATTCTTTTTGGTTTTAGTTTTCTGGTTTTTACATTTTATTACGGGGCCCCCAGTTACTCCTGTTTTTATACTCCAGACTGCACTCACATTCTCTGGTGCATCACAGTGTACATAATTTTTTAAAGAAAACCGAGTTCCTCCTGTATTTACCCAGAGCTGCACTCACTATTCTGGGGGTGAAGTCCCCCGTTTTACATACAAAAAATTTTTGATTCCCCCAGTTACCTCCTGTATTTATACCCCAGACTGCACTCACTATTCTGCTGGTGCAGTCACGTGTAAAAACCATTACATTACTGAACCTGAAAACATCCTGTATTTTCCCCCCCAAAACTTTTACCACTATTTTTCTGGTGCAGTCACTGTGACATACATTACATTCGATCCTGGGGTTTTCCTGTATTTTTCTTTTCCCAACTGCACTCACAATTTTTTCTGGTGCAGTTTTCTGTGTACAAAAATTAAAAATTTCGAACCCCCAGTTTTTAAAACCCTTTTTATCCCCAGAGCTTTTACCCCTTTTTTCTGGGGGGTCACTGTGTACATACATTACATTACTGATCCAGAGTTACATCCCGGTATTAAAACCCCCAAACTTCCTCACGTTTTTCTGGTGCAGTCAAAATTTTACAACATTTTTGATCCTGGGTTACCCCAAAACCTTTTCCGTATTATACTCCGAGCTGCACTCACATTCTGCTGGGCAGTCACGTGACATACATTACTTACTGATCCGAGTTCCCCCCTGTATTTTTCCCCCAAAACTGCACCACTAAAATTTTTTTTTTGCCTCACTGTGCTACATTACATTACTGATCCTTAGTTTTCCCTCTGTATTTTTTCTCCAGAGCTGCACTCACTATTTTTGCTGGCGTCACTATTACTTTTATTACATTACGATCCAGTTTTTTCCTGTATTATACCCCCCACGGGGCTTTTTATTCTGCTGTGCAGTCACTGTGTACATACATTACATTACGATCCTAATTCTCCCCTTTTTTTTTTTTTTTCTCCCCAGCTGCACTCCCTTTCTCTTTCAAAACACGTTACAAACCCTTAAAAATTTCTGATCCTTAGTTACCCCTGTATTATACCCCAGAGGCTGCACTCACTATTTCTGGTTTTATTCCCCCGTGTACATACATTACATTACTATTTTCCGAGTCATCCTTATTTACTCCGAGGCCCCCCTCACTAATTTTTCAGCTTCAGTCCGTGTTCATAAATTAAAAATTTCTGATCCGAGTTTTTCCTCCTTAATTTTTCTCCAAGCTGCACTCACTATTCGCTGGGCAGTCACTGGTACAAAAAATTACATTACTGATCCTGAAAATTTCCTCCTTTATTATACCCCCCTGCCCTCACTAAACCCCCTGGTGCAGTCACTGTGTACATACAATTTTAAATTCTTTTTCCTGAATAAAAACCTGTAATTTTTCCCCCAACGCACTCACTAATTTTTGCTGGGCAGTCACTGTGTAACCCCACAATTTTATTACTATCCTGATTTATCCTTTTATACCCAGAGCTGCACTCACTATTCTGCGGGCAGTCACGGAAAAAAATTACAAAACGGGCCCCAGTTACATCCTGTATTAAACCCCCCAAACTGCACTCACTATTCGCTTTTGGGGGGTCACTGTGGGGCATACATTTTATTACGATCCTGAGTTACAACCTGTATTATCCTCCAGAGCTGCACTCACTGGTTTTTCTTTTCAGTCACTGTTAACATACATTAAAAGATCCTGATTTTCCCACCCCGTATTAACCCCAAGGGGGCAAAACACAATTTTTCTTTTTCAGGGGACTGTGTACATACATTACCTTTTTTGATCCTGATTTTTTTCCGAAAATTTACCCCCCAACCCCACTCACTATTCTCGTGCAAAACACGTTACATACATTTTTATTTTTTGTCCCCCAGTTTCCCCCCTTTTATTCTCCAAAGCTTTTACTCACTATTTTTCCCCTTTGCAGTCAAAAATTACATAAAAATTTCATTACGGGGCCCCATTATACCTGTTTATACCCCAAGCTGCACCCCTTCTATTCTGCCGGGGCATCCCCCCGTGTAAAAAGCATTACATTTTTGACCTATTACATCCGGGGTTTTTCCCCAGACTGACTCAAAATTTGCGGGCAGTCAAAAGTGTACATACCCTTTTATTTTTGACCGAGTTACCTCCTGTTAAATTAACTCCAGAGCGCCTCACTATTTTTTCTGGTGCAGTCACTGGGAAAAACATTACATTACGATCCTGAGGGGTTCAACCTTTTTTTACTCCAACTTTTACTCCCCCATTCTGCTGGTGCAGTCACTGTTACATACCTTACATTACGATCCTGAGTTACATCCTGTTAAAATTTCCCCCCAACTGCACTCACTATTTTTTCGGTGCAGTCCCCCGTTACATACAATTTTAATTTTTGATCCTGATTACAATCCTTATTATCCCTCCAAGCTTTTACCCCCCGTTTTTCTGGTGCAGTACGGGGTTACATTCATTAAAAGATCCTGGTTACCCCCCTCCTGTATAAAAACCCCAAACTGCACTGACTAACTGCGGGGGAGTCACTGTGGGGCATACATTACATTACTGATCCTGATTTTTTTTTCCTGAAATTAAACCCCAGAGTGCACTCACTATTTTTCGGTGGTCAACCCGGGACATACATTACAGACTGATCCGGGTTACATCCTTATTAACCAGAGCTGCACTCACTATTTTCCTTTTGGGCAGTCACGTGTACATACATTAATGACCTGAGTTACATCCTTTTTTATACCCCAAACTGCACTCACTAAAATTTGCTGGTGCAGTCACTGTGTACATACTTTTTATTACTGAACCTGAGTTAATCCTGTATTATACCCCAGAGCGCCCCCCACTATTCTGCGGGCAGTCCCCCGGGTACTTTTATTACAAAATTCGGGGCCCCATTACAAAACCCGTATTATCCCCCCAACTTCACTCACTTTCTGCGTGCATCACGTGTACATACATTACATTACTGACCTGAGTTTTCCCCCTTTATTATACCCAGACGCAAAACACTATTCCCCCTGGTGCGGGCCCCCGTTACATACCCCTTTCGAACCTAGTTACCTCCTTATAAAACCCCCCAAAAAGCACTCACTAAAATTCCCCCTGGTGCAGTCCCCCGTGTACATACCTTCCCCGACTGAACCTGAGTTCAACCTGAAATTAATCCAACTGCACTCCCCCATTCTGCTTGGGGGAGTCACTTGAACCAAAAATTTACTGAAAGTTACATCCTGTAAAAAACCCCCCCAGCTGCACCACTATTCTGCTGGTGCAGTCACTGTTAAATACATTACATTTTTTGATCCTGATTTTTATCCTTTTGTTTATACTCCAGAGCTCACTCAATTTTTTCGGGCAGCCTGTGTCCCTACATACATTTCGATCCATTACTCCTGTATTATCCCAAGCGCACTCAATTTGCGGGCATCACTGGTACAACATTCATTACTGATCCTGAGTTTCACCTTAATTTTTCCCCAAGTGCCCTCACTTTCGCTGGTGCAGCACTGGTACATAATTTCGATCCTATTACCTTTATTTTACCCCAGAGCTGATCACTTTTTGCGGTTAGTCACGTGTAATACATTACTGACCTGATTCACCTTTTAAACCCCAACCACCAATTTGCGGGCGTCACTGTGAATACATTAATTACGATCCGATTACACCTGTATTATACTCCGGTCACCACTATTCTGCTGGTGCATCACTTTACAACATTTAAAAATTACTGTCCTGGTTTTCATCCTGTTTATACCCCCCGCCCTCCTTTCTGCTGGGGCATCACTGTTCAACTTAATTACTGATCCTGATTTACCTCCGTATTATACTCCAACTGCACCACTATTCTGCTGTGCAGTCACTGTGACATACATTACTTACTGATCGAGTTACTCTGTATTATACCCAAGCTCATCACTATTCTGGTGCAGTCACTGGTACATACTTCTTGATCTGTTACATCCTGTATTATACTCCAAGCTGCACTCATATTCTGCTGGTGCAGTCACTGTGTACATACATTACATACTGATCCTGAGTACACCGTATTATCTCCAAGCTGCACTCACTTTCTTGGTGAGTCACTGTGTACATAATTACATTACTGATCTGGGTTACTCCTGTATATACTCCAAGCGCATCACTATTCTGCTGTGCAGTCACTGTGTACATACATTATGATCCTGAGTTACATCTGTATATACTCAACTGCATCAATCTTGTGCAGCACGTGTCATACATACATACTGATCCTGTTACCTCCTTATTAACCCAAGCGCATCACTATCTGCTGTGCAGTCACTGTATACATGCTATTACCCTGATATACCCAACGCACTCATATTCTCTGGCGTCCTGTGTCAAGACCTATACTCTATTATCTCCAAGCCACTCAATTCTGTGGAGTCACTGTGTAATAATACATTACTGATCTGTTACTCCTGATATACCAAGCTGATCACTATTGCTGTGCTCGATGTACATACATTACATTACTGATCCTGAGTTACATCCTGTATTATACTCCAGAGCTGCACTCACTATTCTGCTGGTGCAGTCACTGTGTACATACATTACATTACTGATCCTGAGTTACATCCTGTATTATACTCCAGAGCTGCACTCACTATTCTGCTGGTGCAGTCACTGTGTACATACATTACTGATCCTGAGTTACATCCTGCATTATACTCCAGAGCTGCACTCACTATTCTGCTGGTGCAGTCACTGTGTACATACATTACATTACTGATCCTGAGTTACCTCCTGTATTATACTCAGAGCTGGACTCACTATTCTGCTGGTGCAGTCACTGTGTACATACATTACATTACTGATCCTGAGTTACATCCTGTATTATACTCCAGAGCTGCACTCACTATTCTGCTGGTGCAGTCACTGTGTACATACATTACACTACTGATCCTGAGTTACCTCCTGTATTTACTCCAGAGCTGCACTCACTATTCTGGTGGTGCAGTCACTGTGTACATACATTACATTACTGATCCTGAGTTACATCCTGTATTATACTCCAGAGCAGCACTCACTATTCTGCTGGTGCAGTCACTGTGTACATACATTACATACTGATCCTGAGTTACATCCTGTTTTATACTCCAGAGCTGCACTCACTATTCTGCTGGTGCAGTCACTGTGTACATACATTACATTACTGATCCTGAGTTACATCCTGTATTATACTCCAGAGCTGCACTCACTATTCTGCTGGTGCTGTCACTGTGTACATACATTACATACTGATCCTGAGTTACATCCTGTATTATACTCCAGAGCTGCACTCACTATTCTGCTGGTGCAGTCACTGTGTACATACATTACATTACTGATCCTGAGTTACATCCTGTTTTATACTCCAGAGCTGCACTCACTATTCTGCTGGTGCAGTCACTGTGTACATACATTACATTACTGATCCTGAGTTACATCCTGTATTATACTCCAGAGCTGCACTCACTATTCTGCTGGTGCAGTCATCAGTTTCATCAGTGATTTTTATGTCTGGATAAATCAGTCAGTTTCAGCTTCTCCTCTTCTCTAAGGTGTTAATCATGGACTTTGCACTGATTATTTGCTGATGACCTCTGTGCTGTCCGTGACTTATATGGCTGATGAAAACACGGACATGTGAACAGCTGCATAGACTATAATGGATACGTGAAAATCACAGATAGACAAACGCCGTGTGAACGAGGCCTGCCAGCTTAGCTGCACTCATATATTGGTCGGCTGTAGAATACTGATGTTTTTGCACTATTTGGTGTCTCCAGTGTTTTCTGCTGTGAGCAGTTGCATCTTTTCCATCAGATGTTCTTTGAAGCCGGAGGACTCTCATATCTGCCCTCGGCCATATTGGAAAAACATATACAAATCTGCTGTTCGTATTGGTTGTTTTCCTGCAGTCAATAACTAGTATTGATGAAATTCTTTTCTAACCTCATGACTGAACTATTGGAAGAATTCATCCAAACATGATCTGTGTTTGTGTCGTCTTATAGACTCACATAATAAATAAAAGGCATCTGTAACACATTTTTGGATAAAGTTCCCCTTTAAGATTTCTATTTCTCCCTGTAAACCGTGAGTAACCGGCGTCCTGCAGGCTACAGATTGTTCACCAAACCCACTGGAACTGTTTTCCTGATCTACTTATTATCTCTGGATCTTCCGTGGACTCGGTGTTCTTTAGAGAGAAGTGGTCCAGGCACGGATTTGAGAGGGGCTCATGTAGCCCCACCTGAATTGGACCACCCGCTCTGTTGGGCCCTATAGCTGATGAGTTGACTTTATGATACTTGTTTCTTTGGGCCTAATTTAGGCCTTCATTCTCTCATGCTTTCCAATGTATGCACAATGTTAGAAAGAGGAGAGGCCAACTGGCCCAAGGGTCATGCTGCCGTTTCGTACTAGTCATGAGGACAGATAAGTGCTGGGCTTCCAGCTCGGGGAAGCAGGGTTCAGATGTATGATCCAGTCACTGGAGGAGGATTTTTTTTAGGTTTTTCTTTTAGGGCCCCCATTGCCCACGACTGCTACATTGATGCTTGGTTTGCAAGGAGCTGAGGGAGATTGTTATCCACACGGTGTTACTGAATCCTGCAGCGCATGAACCTGAAGAGCAATATATAAGAGGGCGGAAGGAAAATATACTTAATTTATGGAAAGAAAACAAACTTGTTTTAATTACCTTGGCAGGAAGAGGAATCTGAGTCGGATTACAATAAGTGCTGGAGCTGCGTTGGCTGCTTAACTGCTAAAGTACAAGAATCAAGTGTAACGATAACAGTGACCCCCAAAATCCCCCCCAAACCTCCATAACGTGTTAACATGGGAGACACGTTCATGGAGAGATGAGCTCAGAGTCCTTGCTTCACTTTGTTACAATCTTGCTTCTTTTTTTTCTATAACAAAACAATGAACTGTTTGTAAACATGAAACTTGTTACATTGTTGCAATCGAAAAATGCAAATTCATGGTCTTCCTCATGGATGTGTGTGTTGTGAAGCATGTTCTGGGGTATCTGAGGGATGTATTGGAGCTTCTAAAGTTACAGAACGATTTCTATAAGTTTTGTTTTACACTTTCTACAAAAACACAGAACAAATATGTGGAAGAGTTTCATGAGGAAAAGTTCCAAAACTTCCACATCTGCATATACCACAAATATGGCAGCTCTACGCTGGATTATCTGAATTTCTGGAGTATTGGCTAGCTGTACTGAACATTGTATCACTTTTCCAGTGACATAAGCTCTTGCATGGTATTCGTGATCTGACGCCTTGTCATTTATAACTTGGTATCTTAGCAGCTCTCTAACCAGAAAAGCATCAGCACCAAGTGCAGCACATGGAAATCCGTCACTGGTTTATGAGTGGTTTTCATCATTTCCCATGAAATTATCCTTAAATATTAATATTCATTGGTGGCTGATAGGAATCCATGGTTGGGGAAGGGGGAGTTACTTCACAAATGGAAACAAAGCGTCACCCTCTTTTCTTTCCTTTCTTTCTTTTGCTTGTTATGATCCATTGTTAGCTTTTACGTTTGTCTTTACTTTGAACTTGAGTATGGTAAAGAGGAGAAGTGGCTGATAAGAAACGCTTCTCCTTGGGCCTCCCCGTCACTTGTACTCAAGATGACATCACCATCCTGCTATGACATCACTGCCATCAGGAGACGTTTCCATAGATGGAAGGGCTTCCAAATTGCATTCAACTTTGTTTTTTTTTTCAGTTTTTTTTTTTTGCTTGACTTTCAGTTCTTTTCCTCTTCTTTTGATTTTCTTCATTTTCTTTTGTTTGTTTTTTTTCTTAATGGTTAAGCTGAAATATGAAGCGGAGATGGAGTGTAAATGCTGTTAATTGTGCATGTAATGTAATTGGACGCGTTTCATTCACCTGCTGACGCGAGTTTTTTTCTTCATCTTAGTGCTTGAATGTACCTGTAGACCTGCATCTAGCTTCTTGTTGCAGCCCTTTGATGCAGGTAGGACACATTATAAATAGGCTTGTTGCTATGGGGAGTAATAGAAGTCTGTGTGTTGTGTATAGCTAACCTTTATCTGCTCCTTGGACACAGCAATCTCTTCGAAGCAAATGACAATCATCGTGTATTGCCAAAATGAGATAAGGAATTTGCCTGGCTTGTTAGTAATGCTGTGTCCATGAATATGGGGGGAATGGGAAATACACCCCTCAACGTTAATCCGTCAAGTATTAAAAGGGGGAAGGGGGCATATAGTTCTTTCCTTACCCGTCTGAGCCAGGATGTAAACTACGGGGTCCCAATTCTAAAAAGTTTCCTGCTGCTTGTATTTGAATAGGATACATATTTATTAAATATGGGGGCAAAGCAGCGCACCCCCCCACTCAACCAATAGAAGTCCTAAGCATTGTGTGTGGCAACACTGGATGGCATATATTGCTTTAGATGCCCCCCTTAACCAACTGTGCCAGTCAGTAAAATATGGGGTCCCCGTTTCTCAAACTGTTTTTTTGCTGCACGTTTTTGATTAGATTTATTAATGTGAATGAAACTAACAATTAACCTAGAGTATTGAGGGGGCCGGGGTGGAGGTAATGCATTAGAAGCCACACTCACTATTTCAGCCAGGAAGTAACATTGGGGTCCACTTTTTCCTAAAAAGTTTTGAATTATATGTTTCATAAGACTGCGTCCATGAATGTATATCGAGGAGGTGGGAAAGGTAGTGAAACATACTTAATCATCAGGAAGATGGGAGGAGCGGGGGGATATACAGTCTTAGAGACCACCCCAACATTGTAGTCCAGGTTGTAGGAAGATGGGAGGAGTGGGGGTATACAGCCTTAGAGACCACCCCAACATTGTAGTCCAGGTTGTAGGAAGATGGGAGGAGTGGGGGGTATACAGCTTAGAGACCACCCCAACATTGTAGTCCAGGTTGTAGGAAGATGGGAGGAGGGGGGGTATACAGCCTTAGAGACCACCCCAACATTGTAGCCAGGTTGTAGGAAGATGGGAGGAGTCGGGGGTATACAGCCTTAGGACCACCCCAACATTGTAGTCCAGGTTGTAGGAAGATGGGAGCAGTGGGGGGTATGCAGCCTTAGAGACCACCCCAACATTGTAGTCCAGGTTGTGGAAGATGGAGGAGTGGGGGGTATACAGCCTTAGAGACCACCCCAACATTGTAGTCCAGGTTGTAGGAAGATGGGAGGAGGGGGGATATGACAGCCTTAGGGACCACCCCAGCATTGTAGTCCAGGTTGTGGGAAGATGGGAGCAGCGGGGGGTATGCAGCCTTAGGGACCACCCCAGCATTGTAGTCCAGGTTGTGGGAAGATGAGAGGAGTGGGGGGTATACAGCCTTAGAGACCACCCCAACATTGTAGTCCAGGTTGTAGGAAGATGGGAGGAGTGGGGATATACAGCCTTAGGACCACCCCAACATTGTAGTCCAGGTTGTGGGAAGATGGGAGAGTGGGGGGTATACAGCCTTAGGGACCACCCCAACATTGTAAATCCAGGTTGTGGAAGATGAGGAGGAGCGGGGGGTATGCAGCCTTAGAGACCACCCCAACATTGTATCCAGGTTGTAGGAAGATGGGAGGAGTGGGGGGATATACAGCCTTAGGACCACCCCAACATTGTAATCCAGGTTGTAGGAAGATGAGAGGAGTGGGGGTATACAGCCTTAGAGACCACCCCAACATTTGTAATCCAGGTTGTAGGAAGATGGGAGGAGGGGGGGATATACAGCCTTAGAGACCACCCAACATTTTATCCAGGTTGTAGGAAGATGAGAGGAGTGGGGGTATACAGCCTTAGAGACCACCCCAACATTGTAATCCAGGTTGTAGGAAGATGGGAGGAGTGGGGGGTATACAGCCTTAGAGACCACCCCAACATTGTAATCCAGGTTGTAGGAAGATGGGAGGAGGGGGGGTAAACAGCCTTAGAGACCACCCCAACATTGTAATCCAGGTTGTAGGAAGATGGGAGGAGTGGGGGGATATACAGCCTTAGAGACCACCCCAACATTGTAGATCCAGGTTGTAGGAAGATGGGAGGAGTGGGGGTATACAGCCTTAGAGACCACCCCAACATTGTAGTCCAGGTTGTAGGAAGATGGGAGGTGGGGGGTATACAGCCTTAGAGACCACCCCAACATTGTAGTCCAGGTTGTAGGAAGATGGGAGGAGTGGGGGGTATACAGCCTTAGAGACCACCCCAACATTGTAAGTCCAGGTTGTAGGAAGATGGGAGGAGTGGGGGTATCAGCCTTAGAGACCACCCCAACATTGTAATCCAGGTTGTAGGAAGATGGGAGGAGTGGGGGGTATACAGCCTTAGAGACCACCCCAACATTGTAGTCCAGGTTGTAGGAAGATGGGAGGAGTGGGGGGTATACAGCCTTAGAGACCACCCCAACATTGTATCCAGGTTGTAGGAAGATGGGAGGAGTGGGGGGATATACAGCCTTAGAGACCACCCCAACATTGTAATCCAGGTTGTAGGAAGATGGGAGGAGTGGGGGGTATACAGCCTTAGAGACCACCCCAACATTGTAGTCCAGGTTGTAGGAAGATGGGAGGAGTGGGGGGTATACAGCCTTAGAGACCACCCCAACATTGTAATCCAGGTTGTAGGAAGATGGAGGAGTGGGGGGTATACAGCCTTAGAGACCACCCCAACATTGTAATCCAGGTTGTAGGAAGATGGGAGGAGTGGGGGGATATACAGCCTTAGAGACCACCCCAACATTGTAATCCAGGTTGTAGGAAGATGGGG
>JARQOD010013172.1:0-16722 GCA_033576555.1 Oophaga sylvatica
GGCTACATACAGGGGGCCACTACCTGCACGGCTACAACAGGGGGCCACTACCTGCACGGCTCATACAGGGGGCCACTACCTGCACAGCTCATACGGGGGCCCACCCCTCAATACCACTGCACAGCTACATACAGGGGGCCACTACCTGCACAGCTACATACAGGGGGGCCACTAACCTGCACGGCTTTCATACAGGGGGCCACTACCTGCACGGCTACATACAGGGGGCCACTACCTGCACGGCTACATACAGGGGGCCACTACCTGCACGGCTTCATACAGGGGGCCACTACCTGCACGGCTTCATACAGGGGGCCACTACCTGCACGGCTTCATACAGGGGGCCACTACCTGCACGGCTTCATACAGGGGGCCACTACCTGCACGGCTTCATACAGGGGGCCACTACCTGCACGGCTTCATACAGGGGGCCACAACCTGCACGGCTTCATACAGGGGGCCACTACCTGCACGGCTTCATACAGGGGGCCACGACCTGCACAGCTACATACAGGGGTCCACTACCTGCACAGCTTCATACAGGGGCCACTACCTGCACGGCTTCATACAGGGGCCACTACCTGCACGGCTTCATACAGGGGGCCACTACCTGCACGGCTTCATACAGGGGGCCACTACCTGCACGGCTTCATACAGGGGGCCACTACCTGCACGGCTTCATACAGGGGGCCACTACCTGCACGGCTTCATACAGGGGGCCACTACCTGCACGGCTTCATACAGGGGTCCACTACCTGCACGGCTTCATACAGGGGGCCACTACCTGCACGGCTTCATACAGGGGGCCACTACCTGCACATATACATACAGGGGGCCACTACCTGCACGGCTTCATACAGGGGGCCACTACCTGCACGGCTTCATACAGGGGGCCACTACCTGCACGGCTTCATACAGGGGGCCACTACCTGCACGGCTTCATACAGGGGGCCACTACCTGCACGGCTTCATACAGGGGGCCACTACCTGCACGGCTACATACAGGGGCCACTACCTGCACAGCTTCATACAGGGGTCAACTACCTGCACGGCTTCATACAGGGGGCCACTACCTGCACGGCTTCATACAGGGGCCACTACCTGCACGGCTTCATACAGGGGGCCACTACCTGCACAGCTACATACAGGGGGCCACTACCTGCACAGCTACATACAGGGGGCCACTACCTGCACGGCTACTTACAGGGGGCCACTACCTGCACAGCTACATACAGGGGGCCACTACCTGCACAGCTTCATACAGGGGTCAACTACCTGCACGGTTTCATACAGGGGGCCACTACCTGCACGGCTTCATACAGGGGTCAACTACCTGCACGGTTTCATACAGGGGGCCACTACCTGCACGGCTTCATACAGGGGGCCACTACCTGCACGGCTTCATACAGGGGTCAACATACCTGCACGGTTTCAAACAGGGGTCAACTACCTGCACGGTTTCATACAGGGGCCACTACCTGCACGGCTACATACAGGGGGCCACTACCTGCACAGCTACATACAGGGGGCCACTACCTGCACGGCTTCATACAGGGGGCCACTACCTGCACGGCTTCATACAGGGGGCCACTACCTGCACATATACATACAGGGGGCCACTACCTGCACATATACATACAGGGGGCCACTACCTGCACGGCTTCATACAGGGGGCCACTACCTGCACGGCTTCATACAGGGGGCCACTACCTGCACGCTTCATACAGGGGGCCACTACCTGCACAGCTACATACAGGGGGCCACTACCTGCACGGCTTCATACAGGGGGCCACGACCTGCACGGCTTCATACAGGGGGCCACTACCTGCATGCCTACATACAGGGGGCCACTACCTGCACAGCTACATACAGGGGCCACTACCTGCACGGCTACATACAGGGGGCCACTACCTGCACGGCTTCATACACGGGGCCACTACCTGCACGGCTTCATACAGGGGGCCACTACCTGCACATATACATACAGGGGGCCACTACCTGCACAGCTACATACAGGGTCCACTACCTGCACGGCTTCATACTGGGGGCCACTACCTGCATGCCTACATACAGGGGGCCACTACCTGCACAGCTACATACAGGGGGCCACTACCTGCACAGCTACATACAGGGGGCCACTACCTGCACGGCTTCATACTGGGGGCCACTACCTGCATGCCTACATACAGGGGGCCACTACCTGCACAGCTACATACAGGGGGCCACTACCTGCACGGCTACATACAGGGGGCCACTACATGCACGGCTTCATACAGGGGGCCACTACCTGCACGGCTACATACTGGGGGCCACTACCTGCACGGCTACATACAGGGGGCCACTACCTGCACGGCTTCATACAGGGGCCACTACCTGCACGGCTACATACAGGGGGCCACTACCTGCACGGCTTCATACAGGGGGCCACTACCTGCACGGCTTCATACAGGGGCCACTACCTGCACGGCTACATACAGGGGGCCACTACCTGCACAGCTACATACGGGGGTCCACTACCTGCACAGCTACATACAGGGGTCCACAACCTCTACAGCCATGTAAAGGGGGCCAATACAGTGAAGGAAATAAGTATTTGACCCCTTGCTGATGTTGTAAGTTTCCCACTGACACAGACATGAACAGTCTATAATTTTCAGGGTCGGTTAATTTTAACATTGAGAGATAAAATATCAAAATAAAATCCAGAAAATCACATTGTATAAATAGAAATAAATGCAAATAAATGTATATAATTTATACAATGTGATTTTCTGGGTTTTATTTTTGATATTTTATCTCTCAATGTTAAAATTAACCGACCCTGAAAATTATAGACTGTTCATGTCTGTGTCAGTGGGAAACTTACAAAACCAGCAAGGGGTCAAATACTTACTTCCTTCACTGTATCTGCATCATTGTTGCTTTCTATGTGTAGAGACCCCATCACTAGCGGTATACAGTATATACCATAGCGAAGGAGCCATTTATTATGAATAGGAGAGGAGCCCTTGTATCACCGGCCTGATGAATACGCGCAGCCGTGGTCATACTGGCACAACAGCGCGGGTTTCTTATATCTTCTCACCTTGCTGACTGTTTTCCGGTAAGCTGAACTCGTTGGCATCCCTCGGGAACCTTGGCCCCTGTGCGACCTCCTCTCGAACATGAATGACAAGAACAGCTGTGGTGGACAATGGTGGTTCCCCCAGATCGGAGGCCTGTACAAACACAGTGCGGTCTCGTGGGCTCATGCCATCCAGTGGTTCCAGCAGACGTACTTCACCAGAAATAAGGATCTACAGAAAAACGTCCTGTTCCAGAGAGCGGTGCCAAACGGTATAAGATGGAAGCATTGGCACCAGCATCCTTGTCTTCTGCTCTCATTGCTGCCAAGGTTCTCTTTATCGGGGTGTTACGTGACAGATTCAGGTGAAATGGACTACGTAGAAATGTAGGAGCATTATCATTGACGTCCTTGACTATAACTGTGACGCTAGCTTCTGCACTGCGTGGTCCAGACGGGTCAGAATCCATCACCCATGCCAAGAAGGTGTATGCAGCCCTCCGCTCACGATCCAGCTGAATTGCTGTAGTGATATCTCCAGTCAGAGTGTTGATGTGGAACGCTCCTTGTGTCCCATTAGAGAGATGAAAGTGGTTCTCCCATTGTGACCATAATCAGGATCGATGGCTGTCAATTTCAGAACCAAACTACCCACTGGGCATCTTCAGGAACCTCAGCGTTGAACGATGAAGCAGAGAAGGTTGGGGCATTATCATTCAGGTCTATCACAGAGATGGAGATGGTGGTGGAGGCACTGAGAGATGGATCTCCAGAATCACGGACTATCACCGTAAGCTGGTACTCCGACACGGACTCCCTATCCATTGCTCTAGTTGTTGACAGGGTCCCTGATGAAGGATCTAAGAGGAAGTCTTGTAATGGATCACCATCTGCAAAAAAAGGTATTTATATAGATGTCATGAAATTCAATGAAAAACATATCTTCAGAAACCTAAAATACTATCATGAACCTCAACAAGAAACGTGGCATCAGAAATGTAAGATATCATAGAAGTCAAGGAGAAACATGGCATCAAGAAACTAAGATACCATCATGGCTGTCAACATGAAACATGGTATCAGGACCCCAAGATACCATCATGGCTGTCAACATGTAACATGGTATCAGGAACCCAAGGTACCATCATGGCTGTCAACATGTAACATGGTATCAGGAACCTAAGATACCATCATGGCTGTCAACATGAAACATGGTATCAGGAACCCAAGATACCATCATGGCTGTCAACATGAAACATGGTATCAGGACCCCAAGATACCATCATGGCTGTCAACATGTAACATGGTATCAGGAACCTAAGATACCATCATGGCTGTCAACATGAAACATGGTATCAGGAACCTAAGATACTATTTGTCATGGCTGTCAACATGAAACATGGTATCAGGAACCTAAGATACTATTTGTCATGGCTGTCAACATGAAACATGGTATCAGGAACCTAAGATGCTATTTGTCATGGCTGTCAACATGAAACATGGTATCAGGAACCTAAGATACTATTTGTCATGGCTTGGTTTGGGCATTCAATCCGCTGACCTGTTACTTCATGTCTGCTGAGCTATTTCCTTTTCTTCCCTGTCCAAATGATAATGGTTTCTATTGTTTTTGTTCCCCCTTGTTGGTTTGCTTCTCTCCAGGTGTTTTCCATTTTCCCATTTTTGTCTGGCCCATCACATTCCAAGGTTGGGTTTTATATGTTCACCCTTCACTGCACTTCCTTGCTGGATATGCCCCTAGCTGGACTTGGGTGTAGGAGTTCCAGCCCATCAGCTATGGCAGTGTTTCTCAACTCAAGTACTCAAGACCCACCAGCAAATCATGTTTTCAGAATTTCCTTAGTATTGCATAGGTGATGGAATTAATGGTTGAGCAGGTGATGAAATTATCACCTGTGCAATTTTAAGGATATCCCGAAAACTTGACGTTTTGGTGGTTCTTGAGGACTGGAGTTGAGAAACACTGAGCTAATGGATTAGTTTTGCATGGTAAACATAAGTTTAATTCCTGCAGGGAGTCTGCTTGTTTTCCTTCACAGTTCCTCTTCCTTTCACCTCTTTAAATTTCTGGGAGGTTATTCTTGTTCAGTTTATTTTTGGTTGTCCTTAGCTTTCCGTCTATCCTCTATATGTGCTGGAAGATTCAAAACCCATGGTGAGAAAATGAAAACATGTTCACTCTCCTCTCTTCTTGATGGCAGTGTGTTTCGGTTTCCCCTCTGGTATCTCAGGGGGTATGAGAAAACCCTCAATGGTCTTTCAAGGAGCCAAGTCCAATGTGGTGTTTTGAGTTGTGCAGCTAGGGTCTTTCTAGTCTGGACAGGGACAAGTTGGGTGTGGGTGCGGCGTCTCCCTGTAGTAGGTCTTGTCTTTTTTCGTTACCCATGATATTATAGTCAGCCCACAGCGTATTCTGGGGGGTCTGCATGGATCCAGTGAATGCCTTGGCTGCACAATTATAAACTTTATCCTTGGAGGTTGAGGGTATCAAGTGCCAACAACAGCTTGCATGTTTCGCTGCTCCAAATGACTCAGGACAACAGACCTTCGTGGTTGAACCCATGGTAAAGTTGCCGCAGTGTTTTGACGGGGACAGAAGTAAGTTCTCACTCGTTTTCTCTGTGTAAGTTATACTTTTGTCTATGCCCTATCTCCTCTGGGTTTGGAAGTCAACAAGTAGCATTGTTTTGTCTTTGCTTTGTGGAGATCAACAGGCTTGGGCATTATCTTTGCCTGAATATTCCCTGCTATTGTCCTCTGTTGAGGCATTTTTATCAGTTCTTGGCCTCATTTATGATGACCCTGACAAGGTCACTGTGGTTGAGTCCAAGATCCATAAGTTGGTTCTGGGAGGCTGTAGAGCTGAGGACTACTGCTCAGAGTTTAGATTCTGGGCAGAGAACTCCTGGAACAACCCCGCTCATTGGAGTCAGTTCTGCCAGGGACTTTCAGACCAGATTAAGGACATTCTGGTCTATATTCCTTGTGCTTTCTGCTCTCTGAAGTTCACTGAAGCGAAATTTAATTATACTTCTGGCGGTTAAAAAAGCCTTTGAAGAAAGGAGACATTGGTTGGAAAGCCAAAAACATAAGGTCTTTACCAATCATAAGAACCTATTATACTGTATATTGATACTGCTAAGTGCTTAAACACCAGACAAGGTTGATGGACACTTTTTGGCCCGGTTTGATATTGTTGTTACTTATTTCCCAGGATTTAAGAATGTCAAGGCTGAAGCTTTACCCATAGTTTTGTCCTAGAGTCGAGGGACAAAAATCCAGTCAAGATTCTTAGTGAGGGGTGGTGGTTGGTGCTGTGGGGATAGATCTTCACATTCAGGATGCTCAGGACAGTGCAATGGAAGGTTTACCTACAAACAAACTTCAAGTACCACCCTCTGTATGAGCAAATCTTCTTAATGAAGGACATGATTCCATTTTAGCTAGGCATCTGGGTTCTTCTGCCACTTGGAGATCTCTTTGTACAGTCATGGCCAAAAGTTTTGAGAATGACACAAATATTATATTTTCACATGATCTGCTGCCCTCTGGTTTTTATGTGTGTTTGACAGATGTTTTTATCACAGACAGAAATATAATAATTGCAAACATATGAGTAATAAAAGCTTATATTGACGGAATGAGTTAATGCAGCAAGTCAATATTTGCAGTGTTGACCCTTCTTCTTCAGGACCTCTGCAATTCTCCCTGGCATGCTCTCAATCAACTTCTGGACCAAATCCTGACTGATAGCAGTCCATTCTTACACAATCAATGCTTTCATTTTGTCAGAATTTTTAGGTTTTTGTTTGTCCACCCGTCTCTTGATGATTGACCACAAGTTCTCAATGGGATTAAGATCTGGGGAGTTTCCAGGCCATGGACCCCAAATCTCTATGTTTTGTTCCCTGAGCCATTCAGTTATCACCTTTGCTTTATGGCAAGGTGCTCCATCATGCTAGAAAAGGCATTGTTGATTGCCAAACTGCTCTTGGAGGGTTGGGAGAAGTTGCTCTTGGAGGACATTCTGGTACCATTCTTTATTCATGGCTGTGTTTTTAGGCAAGACTGTGAGAGAGCCGATTCCATTGGTTGAGAAGCAACCCCACACATGAATGGTTTCAGGATGCTTAACAGTTGGCATGAGACAAGACTGGTGGTAGCGCTCACCTTGTCTTGTACGAATGAGGCGTTTTCCTGATGTCCCAAACAATCGAAAAGGGGATTCATCAGAGAAAATAACTTTACCCCAGTCCTCAGCAGTCCACTGCCTGTACCTTT
Organism: Oophaga sylvatica; assembly: GCA_033576555.1. Lineage (NCBI taxonomy): Eukaryota > Metazoa > Chordata > Amphibia > Anura > Dendrobatidae > Oophaga > Oophaga sylvatica. The sequence goes on from JARQOD010013172.1 coordinate 7,367, forward strand.
TGCAGAATATCAGTCTGTCCATGATGTTTTTTCTGGAGAGAAGTGGCTTCTTTGCTGCCCTCCTTGAGACCAGGCCTTGCTCCAAGAGTCTCCGCCTCACAGTGCGTGCAGATGCACTCACACCTGCCTGCTGCCATTCCTGAGCAAGCTCTGCACTGCTGGTAGCCCGATCCTGCAGCTGAAACACTTTTAAGAGACGGTCCTGGCGCTTGCTGGTCTTTCTTTGGCGCCCTGGAGCCTTTTTGGCAACAATGGAACCTCTCTCCTTGAAGTTCTTGATGATGCGATAGATTGTTGACTGAGGTGCAATCTTTCTAGCTGCGATACTCTTCCCTGTTAGGCCATTTTTGTGCATTGCAATGATGACTGCACGTGTTTCTTTAGAGATAACCATGGTTAACAGAAGAGAAACAATGATGCCAAGCATCAGCCTCCTTTTAAAGTGTCCAGTGGTGTCATTCTTACTTAATCATGACAGATTGATCTCCAGCCATGTCCTCATCAACACCCACACCTGTGTTAATGGAGCAATCACTGAAAAGAGGTTAGCTGGTCCTTTTAAGGCAGGGCTGCAATGATGTTGAAATGTGTTTTGGGGGATAAAGTTCATTTTCTAGCCAAATATTGACTTTGCAAGTAATTGCTGTTAAGCTGATCACTCTTTATAACATTCTGGAGTATATGCAAATTGCCATTAGAAAAAGTGAAGCAGTAGACTTTGTAAAAATTAATATTTGTGTCATTCTCAAAACTTTTGGCCATGACTGTAGGTCCTTTCGGTTGCAGAATGCTCATAGGGATATTGAAGAGTATGTCTGTAGATCTGTGCCAGGGCTAAAGACTCTTGTCAAGTTCCAGAAGATTATCTCTTAGGCCTCTTTCACACTTCCGTTGTGTGATGTCCGCCCATCCGTGAAAATGGCGGATCCGATAGAAAAGTCAAAAAACGGATGGAAAAATTGTCCGTTTTCTGACGGATCCGCGAAGAAGATTTCATCTGGAAATGAGGAAAATTTCGTTCCGGAACTTCGAGAGAGAGAGAGAGAGAGAGAGAGAGAGAGAGAGAGAGAGAGAGAGAGAGAGAGAGACCCCGGACACTGTTTTCTACATTTTACTATGGTTTTCAATAGAGGCGACGGATCCGCTGGCGGATTCCGTCAAAAACGGATGCTGGCGGATCCGCCGCCCATAGGCGACCATTGTAAAAATTGGCGGATGCGGCGGATCCGCCATTGTCCGCCATTTTGGCGGTCAGAAAAAACGTTGCATTGGACGTTTTTTTTAAATGACGGACGCCAATTTTTTGGCGGATCCGTCAAAAAACGGACCTAACGGACGACCATCCGTCAAAATCCGTCACTAATGCAAGTCTATGGGAAAAAAACGGATCCGCCAAAAAAAATGGCGGATCCGTTTTTTTCACATTTTGACGGATTTTGACTGACGTCGCACGACTGAAGTGTGAAAGAGGCCTTACCTAACGATGTTCCCTCAATGGCCTATTAGGTTTGAGTTGTGCGGCTAGGGGCTTTCTAGTCTGTTCAGGGACCAGTTTGATGTAGGTGCGTCGTCTCCCTATAGCAGGTCTTTCCTTTTTCCGTTACCCGTGAGCAAATGTGTTATATTCATAACACCATTATGGCAGTCAACAAAAATATGGTGTCAGGAACCTTTATATTTTCATTGAAGTCAACGAGAAATATAGCATCAGAAACATGAATACGTTCATGGAACTCAACGCTAACGTAGCATTAGGGACTTAAGATAGTACGTCAACAAGAAAAGTGACATTAGAAATGTAAGATATAGATATCATGGAAATCAACAAGACGCATAGTCATGAATTTAGATACTTTCATTCCAGTTATCGAGAAACATGGCATCAGAAAGCTAAAATACTACCATGGAAGTCTATGAAAAACATGGTGTCAACCTGACAATGAGAAACATGACTTTAGTAACCAAATATTATTATAATAGGAGTCAACAAAAACGCAGCATCAAGCACGTAAGATACCATCATGGACGTCACCGAGAAATGTGCTGTCAGAAACCTAAGAGAATATGGAAGTCAACAGGAAACATTCTGTCAGGAACTTCAGATACTATCATAGAAGTGAACAATAAGCATGGTGTCAGAGCCCCTAAGACACTAACATAGAGGTCAATGAAAAATATGGTATCACGAAATGTAAAGTAGTATCACGAATTTCAATGTCATAGACAAAATAAAATCCATAGAAAGTAGAAGACCCGGCACGTAAACTCCTTCTGGAAGTATGGAAGTAGGAACGTACGTGGAGGTGAGAGAAAGTAATTAGGGAAATAGGGAGAGAGCTGAGCTTTAACCTCTTCTGAAGCAGAAGCATTACCTGCAGTGTCAAGGTAATCAGATAGGAAATACCTTCTCTGAGGTCCAGATACCAAAAGGAAACGTGTTCACACAGAGGCAGAGAAGGGCAGACGTTTTCTTTGCTCCCAGGAACGACATCCTGGGCTGAAAGGATTTTTTCTGAACGTGTTCTAGACAGCCCGGTTCCGGGGTCCAGAGAGGAATATTGGGCTTTGTATTGATCCGATATTTATGGGATATAGATTTTTCAGCGAAGGGACGGATGTGACACAATCACTCACATCTCTGTAGGGCCACTAAAATCCCTACAATTGAATAATGGCTGATGATGCTGTACCTGTCATATTTGGCCTCTATGTAATGGTAAATGTCAGGAAGATAGGAATTATTTTTCATTGTTTCTGGGGACACAACCAGAGCTGGCCTGATACTCCTCCCACCATTGATTTCTGTAGGACCAAATCCTACATACAGTCCCTCTCCCTGAAAATTTCCACCCCCCTACAATCAAATGGTCAGTTAATGCTGGGTTTTATTGCCTGCCAGGACTAGCAGATCTGAATGCATTTTTTTCCCTCCAAAAAACTCTTTAACTCTTTGTCTTTCAAGCAAAACTCCCCAAGTCAAATTCAATAATACACATTAATCCCAGAAACATGAAAATCAGATTTCCAGGATCGGGGCACTTGGGGTTACACATGGCAGCATTTTGCGGCATTTAGGGCTATCATAAGCTGGGAAATTAATTTCTGCCCACCAGCAAATCACAGACATACCGTGTGTGGACTCTAAAAAACGGTAAAATCACAGGGGAAAAAATAATGCTAATATCTTCTGCCTCTGAGCTACCAGGTCAAAGATATGGAGAAAAGGAGTTATCGGTAACTTTCCAAGATATGTGCACCTCCCAGAAAACAGCCCAGATGTGAGGTCAGCTAAGTTTATGGCGAAGCATAAAACAGGAACCTCCATCTCTGGCAGTCATTCAGAGCCAGGAGAGACGGCTGAGCACCATGCTGTGGTACTGGATCATTTCCTTGGGATCTCTCCTCCCCTTTATCGACACGTCATACCTGTGACTGAGATTCAGTAAGTTTCGTATTTTAGCCCTTTTATTTCATAACTGTTTGTACATATTTGTAGTTTGTCTCTTTTGTAATATCATTTGTATCTTTTGTAAACACTGCAGATTCTTCCGGAGTAACATTATACGTTTGCTTAGTTCTTCTTGTTCTATGAGCGATCCGCCACATACTCCACGCAAATCCGCGTTACCAAAAGGGTGTCCGATCCACCTATAAGAGGTCGGTGGTGGCAGCATAGTTTTCATAATTATGTGGTGTTGGGGACTTGATGGTGACTGGATCGAGGTATATATGTGTTCGTATCACGAACCGGTGGTATATATACATCCCGTCACATCACGTGCAGCAATATTCAACATAATTTAGAGAAGCTGCGCTTATTTTCTTACCCTCTGTCAATACCCTTATTGGCCAGCAGTGTAAGGGGGCGCCAGAGAGCTGCAAGTTCCTGACTAAGTTTGTGACAGTAAAATCATGCTAAAATATGTGATGGCAATGTCTAATGCCTAGCACTTCCAAAGGCAAAGACATCTTGTAAATTGGGGAGCTCATTAAATTCTGAAGGGCTGAGAACATCCTACAAACAGACCCCATATGAGGTCATCAAGCGGAGGTATGTGGGCGTAACCTGAAGCTAATAAAAATTAGAAACTGGACTTGGATCAATTGTCAGTATTTGGAAGGCACAGATCGCTGTAGATTCTGCCCATTTGTCTCCCTTTTCTAAGCTCCAAGCCATTTCTGTGACATCAGTGGTAGTAAGTTTCTTTTCTTATTCCTTTTTATTTTATGTACTTGTATTTGGTGCATTGTTTTGTTCCCATTTTGTATCATCTTGTATATTGTAAAATTTAATAGCTCTGTTCCTCTTGGTCTGTAAACCGCATCCCTGAAACCATAGGCTAAATGTAACGGTGTCCAATCAGCCTGCACATAAATGATTGGTGGTGGCTAGTGGTTCTTTTTAATGTTGTGGAGTTGGAAGTGATTATATATATATATATATATTGTAAGCTTTTCAGGGGATATAGCTCTGGGATCGCCGTCTTGGGGAGACGGAGTGGCATAAAGAGACCATTCACAGACAGTGGTTCTGTTAAAAACTGGCCGCAACCAGTTTTATTAAAGTCCACGGTAAACAGAACATAAATTAAAACCAAATCATAAACATAAAGCCTGGGCTTGTCCAGCCACTAATTACACTTAGTTATATTTCCCTTTCTATCCGGGTCCAGACTCTAATAGTCTGTTCCCAAAACAACACATATGTTCAGTAGTTACCGGCGTGCAGCTCACATGAGGCTCCAATGGTGTCTGAAGTCAGATCCAGACTGAGAGATAGAGCCTCCTCTGAACTTCCAAGCAGGTACTTATGGCTGCCTAATTAAGCAGCTGTGTTCACTCTGGGCTGAACTGCAAACCTGTCCCAGATGGGAATGGAGTGAACACCGCACTGACAACCTACTTTTTATGTGCCCCAGCTAAGAAACCTGGGGGAGATATACACCCCGTCCAGTACGCACCCCTTCACTGTCTCACATATCCCCCCCCTCTTCTCCAGACCGGAGGGCTGGTCAACAACTCCAAAGAGACAGTGAACTCTGGACAAGGCATCAGCATTACCCTGTAATTTCCCAGGTCTATGCTCGACCGAGAAATTAAATTCCTGAAGCGAAAGGAACCACCTTGTCACCCTGGCATTCCTTTCCTTGTTCTGCTTCATCCATGCCAGAGGAGCATGGTCTGATTGTAATTTAAATTTTCTACCCAAGAGATAATAACGAAGGGAGTCCAGCGCCCACTTGATTGCGAGGCACTCTCGCTCCACAATGGCATAATTTTGTTCAGCCGGTGTCATTTTTCGACTTAGATACATTACTGGGTGTTCTTCACCCTTCACGACCTGCGACAACACCGCTCCTAACCCCACATTAGAGGCATCAGTTTGAACCAGAAACTCTTCCCTGAAATTAGGGGTGACCAGAACTGGTCTTTGACACAAAGCCTTTTTCAACGACTGAAATGCTTTTTCTGCCTCTGGATTCCAATCTATCATTTTTGACTTCCCACCTTTTGTCAGGTCGGTCAATGGGGCCGCAATGGAGGCATAATTTTGTACGAATCTGCGATAGTACCCAGTGATGCCCAGAAACGCTTTGACCTGTCGTTTTGTGAGGGGTATAGGCCAATTCTGAATTGCCTCTACCTTATCGATTTGTGGCTTAATTAGCCCCCTGCCAATGACATAGCCCAGGTACTTGGCTTCTTCTAGGCCAATGTCACATTTCTCTGGGTTTATGTTCAGCCCAGCTCCGCCTATCGAGTCTAAGACGGCTTGTACCCTAGCGAGGTGGCTCTCCCAATCAGAACTGAAAATTACCACATCATCCAGGTAGGCAGCCGCATAGGCTTGATGCGGGCGCAGGATCAGATCCATAAGCCTCTGAAAAGTAGCTGGGGCCCCATGCAACCCGAATGGCATCACGAGATACTGAAACAAACCTTCCGGGGTTGCAAAGGCCGTTTTTTCTTTTGCTTCCTCAGACAGGGGTATCTGCCAGTACCCTTTTGTCAGATCGAGGGTTGTAATATAACGGGCACCCCCTAACCTCTCGATTAGCTCGTCTACCCGTGGCATCGGGTAGGCGTCAAATTTCGACACTTCGTTCAACTTTCTGAAATCATTACAGAACCTCCAGGTTCCATTAGGTTTTGGGATCAGGACAATCGGGCTACACCACTCGCTTTGGGCCTCCTCAATGACCCCGAGGTCTAGCATGCGTTTGATTTCAGTAGAGACTATCTTTCTGCGGGCTTCGGGAATTCTGTACGGTTTTATCTTGACCTTAGTACCGGGCTCGGTCTCGATATGGTGTTTTACGAGAGAAGTCCGGCCGGGCAAGTCAGAAAACCTCTGCTGATTTTTCTGCAGAAACTCCCGTACTTCCTGTTTTTGGTGCACGGACAATGTCTCACCAATGGTCACAGGAGGTAGAGATGGTTTCAACCCTTTCTCTACTTCACCCGAGGCCAACAATGACTCTCTGTCCCTCCAGGACTTGATCAAATTGACATGGTACACCTGGTAGGGCTTTCGTCTCCCAGGTTGGTGTACTTTGTAAGTGACCTCGCTCATTTTCTGTACTATCTCGTATGGGCCATGCCACTTGGCCAAAAACTTACTTTCCACCGTGGGAATTAGGATTAGGACTCGATCCCCGGGGTTGAAAGTCCTAATTTTTGCTGACCGATTATATACCCTGCTTTGAGCTTCTTGGGCTCTCTGCAGATGATTCTTAACCAATGGCATAACTTTAGCCATCCTCTCTTGCATCTGGGCAATATGCTCTATAACACTCTTATATGGAGTTGTCTCGGTTTCCCATACTTCCTTGACTATGTCTAGCAAGCCCCGCGGGTGCCGACCATATACCAACTCAAAGGGAGAAAACCCCGTAGAGGCCTGGGGCACCTCTCTGACCGAAAACATTAAGTAGGGTAACAGGTAGTCCCAGTCCCGCCCATCTTTCTCTACTGCTTTCTTTAACATATGTTTCAACGTTTTGTTAAAACGTTCAACCAGCCCATCCGTCTGTGGGTGATACACGGATGTCCGAAGGTGCGAGATTTTAAGCAACTTACACAGTTCCTTCATCACCTTAGACATAAAAGGTGTGCCTTGGTCCGTGAGGATCTCTTTAGGGATTCCTGTCCTGGAAAACATATGAAAGAGTTCCCGTGCAATATTTTTAGATGCCATATTTCTTAAAGGGACAGCCTCGGGGTACCGGGTTGCATAATCAAGTACCACTAGTATGTATTGGTACCCCCTGGCTGATTTTACAATAGGACCTACCAAGTCCATCGCTACCCTTTCAAATGGTATCTCTATAACCGGCAGCGGGATTAATGGACTGCGGAAGTGAGACACCGGAGCATTTATCTGACACGTGGGCAGGTTTTGCAATAATCCTCCACATCTCGATAAACCCCTGGCCAGTAAAACCTCTGGAGGATTCTTTCCTGGGTCTTGTCCATCCCCAGGTGCCCACCCAGCACGTGGTTATGGGACAAACCTAACACCATACTTCTATATGGCTTAGGTACTAGGAGCTGACTCACAGCCTCTCCCTTTACTTTAGTGACCCTGTATAGCAGGTCATTGTTCATGGCAAAATGGGGAAATTTTTCATCAGAGCCGGGCTCTTGTGGGATCTCATTCAGAACAGTTATATTCTCCCTGGCATGTTTAAGAGTGGGGTCTTGCAATTGCTCACTCCCAAAATTGACACGGGACACCGGTAGGTCAGGGACATTCTGTTCTAGAGAAACATCCTCCTCCTCCCCCAACATCACCTGTAAGGGAAATTCATTTTTATCAGTATTAGCATCAATATCATGGTCATCATCATTATCATTATCAGCATCAGCATCATTATCATTATCATCACATACGTTTACCGGCCCACTAGCATTGTGCTCCGCCCCTCGGGACTGCGCACCCTCAGTAGGAGCTTCATCACACTGTCCAGCAGAAACATTTTTCCCCCAGAGACCCCAAAACAGGGAAAGTCACGACCCAATATGGCGGGATGCATCAGGTTCTTCACTACCCCCACTTCATACGAGATCTCCCCGAGTTTGGTGACGAAGTCCACGGAAGTTACCGGGTAGACTTTGGTGTCTCCATGTATGCACACCACGCTCAGGTGTTTATCAGGAATGAAGTCTCTATCAGCCATGCTGGCATGTACCAGAGTCACTCGACTCCCTGAGTCTAGGAGGGCCTGTACTGGGCAGCCATTTATAACCACCTGAGACAGCTGTGGGCCAGTCTCCTCGACTGGGGTGGCCACGCACACGGGTTCCGCGAGGAAAGAGAGGGTCTGTCCAGCGTCACAGTCCATAGGTTCCCCGACTAGTGGACAGTTAGCTGAAATATGACCCCGTTCACGGCATCTCCAACACTGTCTCAGGTCTGGGAGTTCAGACGTGGAGACCTTTCTAGGCCTGGGGTCTCCTGCCAGGGAAGTATCACCCTTTCGCTCACCCATGTCACCCCGGGTCTGAACCCGTCGGTCCGCAGCCCCCCTTACCCCAACAGCTGGAACTCTCTTACCGGGATATAACGGAGGCCGAGTACTTCGAACTGATGATCGTTCGGACGGCTGGTCACGTAGATAGTCCTTGGTGGCGAAGTACCTTTCAATCAAGCTGACCAGTTGATCGGCGTCTTTGGGATCTCCCTGTCCGACCCAGAGCTGTACCTCAGGAGGAAGGGCCCAGATGTACCGGTCCAGCACTACCTTTTCGACCATTGGGCAGGGGTGCTGACATCAGGTTCCAGCCACTTCTTTACTAAAGAAATCAAGTCATACATTTGTGAGCGAGCAGGCTTGTCTCGACTGTATCTCCAGTTATGTACTCTCCTAGCATGGACTGCAGCCGTCACACCCAGGCGGGCAAGAATCTCCGCTTTCAGCTTGTTATAGTCTTTGCTGTCCTGCTCGTTGAGGTCAAAATAGGCTTTTTGGGGTTCCCCAGTCAGATAGGGCGCGACCACCATGGCCCATTCAGACTGTGGCAGACTATCCTTCTCAGCCAATCTCTCAAATATAGCCAGATATGCCTCCACATCTTCATAAGGTGTCATCTTTTGCAGAGTCTGTTTTACCGCCTTCTTTACAGCGGATTATGCCGGTGACCCAGCGTCCTCACTCGGGGACGAGGTGCTGCAAGTTCTTTGTATTGCTGCAACTTGCTCCATTAATAACCGGTTGGTCTCCTGCTGCTGCTGATGCATGCTCTGCATGCTTTGCTGGCTCTGGACCAGGTGCTTAACGAGCTCCTCCATACTGCCAGACTTCCTGGGCTGGTTAACAGCCTTCACCCAAGACATACACACTCCACAGTCTTCT
>JARQOD010013173.1:0-16719 GCA_033576555.1 Oophaga sylvatica
CGGCAAAGGGGGCTTGCTGGGCAAAAAGCCGGGAGCTGGCTGGGGCAAAAACCCGGGGACCAAGGCTAGGCAAAGGCCGGGCGAAATGGCTGGCAAAGGGCCCGGGGGGCGAAATGGCTAGGCAAAAGGGCCGGGGGCGCAAGGGTTTTGGCAAAGGCCCGGCCCCAAAGGGTTTTGGCTAAGGCCGGGCCCAATTGGCTGCTTAACCCGGGCCCCCCAAAGGGGTTGGCAGGCAAAAGGCCGGGCCCAAGGCTTGGCTAGCAAAAGGCCCGGGCCGGGTTTGGGCTAGGCAAAAAGGCCCGGGGCCCCCAAAAGGTTTGGCTGGCTTAAGGCCGGGAAATTGGCTGGCAAAGGCCGGGCCCGGGCTTGCAGGCAAAGGCCGGGCCCGGGGGCTTGCTAGCAAACCGGGCGCCCAAAGGGGCTTGGTACAAAAAGGCCCGGCGCCCAAGGGTTTGGGTGGGCAAAAGGGGCCGGGGCCCCCAAAGGGGTTTTTCTGGGCAAAAGGGCCCGGCCCCAAGGGCGGGCTGGGAAAAGGGCCGGCGCCCAAGGGTTGGCTAGGCTTTAAAGGCCGGCCCCAAGGGGTTTGGCGGGCAAAAGGGGCCGGCGCCCAAGGCTTGGCAGGCAAAAGGGCCGGGCCCGGGGGCTTGGCAAGGCATAAGCCGGGGCCCAAAGGGTTTGGGCTAGCAAAAGGCCGGGCCCCAAGGTTTGGGCTGGGCATGGCCGGGGCGCCCAAGGGCTTGGCTAGGCAAAAAGGCCGGGGCCAAGGGTTTGGGGCTAGGCATAAGGCCGGGCCAAGGGCTTGGCTAGGCAAAGGCCGCCCCCAAAGGGCTGGCTGGGCAAAGGCCGGCCCCCAAAGGGCGGGCTAGGCATAAGGCCGGCGCCCAAGGGCTTGGCTAGGCAAAAGGGCCGGGCGCCCAAGGGCTTGGCAGGCATGGGGCCGGGCCCCCCAAGGGGCTTGGCTAGGCAAAAGGCCGGGCCCCCAAAGGGGTTTTTGGGCTACAAAAGGCACTCTTTGCACTCTTTGCATAAAGGTTGCAGCACCCTTAGGGTAAGGGCAGTTTTCACCCCTCTACTCTGTATTTGGAAACTTAGGACTAATCCTTTTTGACATTCGGGGCCCTCCACAACCCCAGCTCCCCAACGACCAGGCCTTCTGTCTGTCATCCGTAAATGGGGAATCCTTTTTTCCCCCATATACAGCGTGCATGCGCATTCCCGACGACAGAGGGAAAAGCGTACTCCTGTTTTTTTCCCCAACCGCAATTAATTTAAAAAAAAACAAAAAAAGGGCAGGAACAGTAAGGCCGGGGCCCCAAGGGGTTGGCTAGGGTAAGGCCCGGGGGGGGAATGCTAGGCATAAGGGGCCCGGGGCCAAAGGCAGGATAAGGCCGGGGGGAAAAAGGGTGGAAAGGCCGGGCAAGGCTAGGGATAAGGGCCCGGGCAAATGGCTAGGCAAAGGGGCGCCCAAGGCTTGGCTAGGCAAAGGCCGGGGCCCAAGGCTTGCTAGCATAAGGCCGGCGCCCAAGGCGTGGCTAGGGAAAAGCCGCGCCCAGGGCAGGCTAAGGGGGCCGGGGCCCAAGGGCCCTAGCATAAGGCGGGGGCCCCCCGGGGAGGGGATAAGGGCCGGGGGGCAATGGGAAGGGATAAGGGCCGGGGGGCAATGGGTAGGCATAAGCCGGGGGGCAAGGCAGGCATAAGCCGGGGGGAATGGCTAGGCATAAGGCCGGGGCGCAATGGGTAGGGAAAGGCCGGGGCGCAATGCTAGGCATAAGGCCGGGGCGCAATGGCTAGGCAAAGGCCCGGGCGCAATGGCAGGCATAAGGCCGGCGCCCAAGGGCTTGGGAAAGCCGGGGCCCCCAAGGGGTTGGCTAGGCTTAAAAAGGGCCCGGGGCCCAAGGCTTGGCTAGGGATAAAAACCGCGCCCAAGGGCTTGGGTAGCATAAGGCCGGCGCCCCAAAGGGGTTGGGTAGGGCAAGGGCCGGCGCCCCCAAGGGGCTTGGCTAAGGCCTAAGGCCGGCGCCCCAAGGGCTTGAAAGGGCAAAAAAGGGGCCCGGGGCCCAAGGGTTGGCTAGGCATAAGGCCGGGGCCAATGGCTAGGGATAAAAGGGCCGGGGGGCCAATGGGAAACAAAAACCGGGGCGCAATGGGTAAGCAAAGGGCCGGGGGGCAAGGCTAAGCATAAGGCCGGGGGGCAATGGCTTTGGGTAGGGATTAGGGGGGGCACTAGGGTGCATAAGATAAGGGCCGGGGGCTAAAGGGTTGGCTAGGCATAAGGCCGGGGCCCCAAGACTATAGGCATAAGGCCGGGTCCCAAAGGGGTTGTTAGGCAATGGCCGGGCCCAAGGCTTGCTAGGCAAAGCCCGGGGCCCAGGGGTTGTCTAACATAAGGCCGCGCCCAAGGGGTTTTCTAGCATATGGCCGGGCCCAAGGGGGTTTCCAAAGGGGGGAATTGTTCCGCGCCCAAGGGCTTGGCAAGGCATAAGGCCGGCGCCCAAGGCTTGGCAAGGCATAAGGGCCCCCCCAAGGGGTTGGCAAGGCAAAGGCCGGCGCCAAGGGTTGGCAAGGCTAAGGCCCGGGCCCAAGGGGTTTGGGTAGCTAAGGCCGCGCCCAAGGGCTTGGGTTGCATAAAAGGGCCGGGGCCCAAGGGGTTTGGGTAGGCATAAGGCCGCCCCAAGGGCTTGGCTAGGCAAAGGCCGGGGGCCCCAAGGCTAGGCCCTAAGGGCCGGGGGCCCGGCTAGGGATAAGGCCGGGCCCAGGGCCCTACATAAGGCCGCCCAAGGGGGGGCTAGCATAAACCCGGGCCCCAATTTTGGGAGGCATAAGGCCGGGGGCCCCAATGGCTAGGCATAAGGCCGGCCCAAGGGCTTGCTAGGGAAAGCCGGGGCCCAAGGGCTTGGCTAGGGAAACCCGGGCCCAAGGCTTGGCTAGGCATAACCGGGCCCAAAAGGGTTGGTAGGCATAAGGGCCGGGCGCCCAAAGGGGGTTGTAGGGTTTAACCGGGCCCAAGGGTTGGCTAGGCCATAAAGGCCCGGGGCCCCAAAGGCTTGGCTAGGAGAAAAGGGCCGCGCCCAAGGGGTTGGGTAGGCATAAAGGGCCCGGGGCCCCCGGCTTGGCAAGGCAAAGGCCGGGGCCCCCAAACGCTTGGGTAGGCATAAGGCCGGGGCCCAAGGGGTTGCAGGGGATAAAGGCCGGGGCACAAGGGGTTGGGGTAGGCAAAGGGCCGGGGGGACAAGGGGTTGGCTGGCATAAGGGCCGGGGGCCCAAGGGGTTTGCTAGGGATAAGGCCGGGGGCCCCAAGGGGTTTGGGAGGGATAAGGGCCGGCGCCCAAGGGGTTGGGTAGGGGATAAGGCCGGGGCCCAAAGGGGTTGCTAGGGAAAGGGCCCGGGGCCCAAGGGGTTTGGTAGCAAAAAGGGCCCGGGCCCCCTTTTGGGTAGGGAAAGGGCCCGGGAAAATGGGTAGGGTAAACCGGGGCCCGGGGTTGGCTAGGCATAAGGCGGCCCCAGGCTTTCTAGGCAAAAAGGCCGGCGCCCAAGGCGGCAAGGGATAAGGGCCGGCCCAAAACTTTGGGTAGGGATAAGGCCGGGGGCACAAAAGCTTTGGTGGCAAAGCCGGGGGCACAAACTGGCAGGCATAAGGCATACCCCTTTGCACTCTTTTCATAAAGGTTTCAGCACCCTTAGGGGTGAAGGCTAGTTTTCACCCTTTTTACTCTGTACTTGGGCCCTTTAGGACTAAAACCCTTTTTTGTTTCAGTGCGGGGGCCCCTCAAAACCCCCTGCCCAAGGACCAGGGACTTCTTGTCTGGGCATCCGTAAAAGGGGAATCCCTTCCCCCCCATATACAGTCGTGCATGCGCATTCAGAAAGGGGAAAAAAAACAAGACGTACGCCTGTTTTTTTTTCCCCAACCCGCATTTTAAGGGTTTAAAAAAAAACCCAAAAACCAAGGGGCAGGATAGCAGTAAGGCCGGGCCCCCCCCCCCCCAAGGGTTTTGGGTAGGCATAAGGGGCCGGGGCCCAAGGGGTTGGCTAAAAGGGTAAGGCCGGCCCCCCCAAAGGGGTTTCTAGGCCTAAGGGGCCGGGGGCCCCAAGGGGAGGCAAAAAGGCCCGGGGCCCAAGGGCTAGGCATAAGGCCGGGGCCCCAAGGGGCTAGGCATAAGGGCCCACGCACCAAGGGCTAGCCATTGGGCCCGGGGCCCCCGGGGGGGCTAGGCATAAGGGCCCCGGGGCCCCCGGGCCCTTTGGGTAGGCATAAGGCCGGGGCGCAATGCTAGCATAAGGCCGGGGCGCACTGGCTAGGGGATAAGGGCCGGGGGGCAAAGGCAAGGGAAAAGGCCGGGCGCAATGGCTAGGCATAAGGCCACGCAATGGCTAGGCATAAGGCCGGGGCGCAATGGCTGGCATAAGGCCCGGGGGGCAATTTGGGAAGGGAAAAGGCCGGCCCCCCCAAGGGTTGGCTAGGCATAAGGCCGGGGCCCCAAAGGGGTTTGGGGGAGGGAAAAGGCCGGGGCCCAAAGGGGTTGGCTAGGCTAAGGCCGGGGCCCAAGGGCTTTGGGTAGGGATAAGGGCCCGGGGCCCCAAAGGGGTTTGGGTGGGGATAAAGCCGGGGCCCAAGGGGTTTTTCTAGCTAAGGGCCCGGGGCCCCCAAGGCTTGGCTAGCAAAAAGGGCCGCGCCCAAGGGTTGGGTAGGCAAAAACCGGGCACAAGGCTAGGCTGGCATAAAGGGCCCGGGGCCCAAGGGGTTGGCAGGGAAAGGGGGGCGCAATGGCTAGCATAAGGCCGGGGGGCCCAAAGGCTAGGCAAAGGGCCGGGGGGAATGCAAGGCAAAGGGCCCGGGGGGGGAATGGCTAGCAAAGGCCGGGGCGCAATGGCTAGGGGTAAGGGCCGGGACCAAGGCGGGATAAACCGGGCGCAATGGCAGGCATAAGGCCGGGGCGCAAAGGTAGGCATAAGGGCCGGGGCGCAATGCAGGCATAAGGCCGGCGCCCAAAGCTTGGCATAAGGGGCCCCCCCAAGGGGTTGGCTAGCTTAAGGGCCGGGCGCCCAAGGGCTGGCTGGCAAAGCCCGCCCAAGGGGTTCTACAAAGGGGCCCGCCCAAGGGGTTGGCTAGGCAAAGGCCGGGGCCCCAAGGGGTTGGCTAGGCAAAGCCGGCGCCCAAGGGCTTGGGTAGCATAAGGGCCCGGGGCCCAAGGGGTTGGCTAGGCATAAGGCCGGGGGCCCAAGGGGTAGGCTAGGGGATAACCCGGGGCCCAAGGGCTTGGCTTTGGCATAAGGGCCCGGGGGCAATGGCTAGGCAAAGGCCGGGGGGCAAAGGCTAGGGATAAGGCCGGGGGGCAAAGCTAGGGAAAGCCGGGGGGCAAGGGAAGGCATAAGGCCGGGGGGCAATGGCTAGGCATAAGCCGGGGCGCAATGGCAGGGATAAGGCCGGGGCCCAAAAGGCGGCAAAGGCGGGGGGCCCAAGCTAGGGATAAGCCGGGGCGCAATTGGGTAAGGGCCGGGGGGGGAATGGCAAAGGGTAAGGCCGGGCGCAATTGGCAAAGGGATAAGGCCCGGGGCCCAAGGGCTTTCATAAGGGCCGGGGCCCCCAAGGGGTGGCATAAGGCCCGGCGCCCAAGGGCTTGGCTAGCTAAGCCCCGCCCAAGGGCTTGGCTAGCAAAGGCCGGCGCCCAAAGGGGTTGCTGGCAAAGGCCGGCCCCAAGGGCTTGGGTAGGCATAAGGCCCCCCAAGGGCTTGGGTACATAAAGGCCCGGCGCCCAAAGGTTGGGTAGGCATAAACCGGCGCCCAAGGGCTGGGTAGGCATAAGGCCGGGGCCCAAGGGGTTGGCTAGGCATAAACCGGGGGACAAGGGCTAGCTAGCAAAGGCCGCGCCCAAGGGGTTGGCTAGGCATAAGGCCGGGGGCAATGGCTAGGGATAAGGCCGGGCGCAATGGCAAGGGATAAGGCCGGGGGCGCAAGGCAGGCTAAGGCCGGGCGCAAAGGGTAGGCAAAGCCGGGCGCAAGGGAGGCATAAGGCCGGGACCAATGGGTAGCAAAGGCCGGGGGGCCCAAAGGCAGGCATAAGGCCGGGGGGCAATGGCTAGGGATAAGGGCCGGGGCGCAAGGCTAGGCATAAAGGGCCGGGGGGCAAAGGGTAGGCAAAGGGGCCCGGGGCCCAAGGGCTTGGCTAAGGCCGGGGCCCAAGGGGTTTGGGTAGGCTTAAGGCCGCGCCCAAGGCTTGGGAGGGAAAGGCCGGGGCCCAAGGCTTGGGAGGCATAAGGCCGGCGCCCAAGGGCTTGGCTAGGGATAACCGGGGCCCAAGGGCTTGGCTAGGCTAAGGGGCCCGGGGCCCCAAAGGGGCTTGCTAGGCTAAGGCCCGGGGGGCACAAGCTTGGATAGGCATAACCGGGGGCACAAGAGTTTGATGGGGCAGAAGGCATACTTTTTTGCACTCTTTGCAAAAAGGGTTGCAGCACCCTTTAGGGTGAAAGGGTAGTTTTTTCACCCTTCACTCTGTACTTTGGGCGTTTAGGGCTAGATCCTTTGTTTTACATGCGGGGACTCCACAACCCCATGCTCCAAAGCGACCAGGCACTTCTTGTCTGTCTCCGTAAAAGGGAAGCCTAGAGTTGACGATACTTTTCCGATATGCTAAAGTATCGAATCGGAATGGATCGCCGATATCACAAAATATCGCATACCCGAACCCATACCAAGTCCCATGAAGCATGGGAAAAAAAATTCGCAACTAAAAAAAAAACCCCATTTTTTTCCTTTTAAACACTAATAACACACATAAAACAAAAAAATTATAAATATAAAATATAAAAAATTTATATAATATATAATATACATACATTTCCCCTTTTGACATAATATAACATATATTTTAATTTATACACTTCTACATAGTAACAATCCTTTATTCAATTGCCCCGGGAAAGCGGGTTCATGAAAAAACAGAAGCCCCGACAGAAATGACATTTGGTGACAAGGGGTTTAAAAATTTCTTTTTTATTTCCCTTTGCTTCAATTTACAAACAATTAATCAAATATGTGTGCAAAATTTCACACCAGGGGTTTAAATTTAAAGGGGAAATTCGTTTTTAAAAAAAACGGGCTTTTTTTGCTACGAATTTTCACCTTAATTAACCCAGGTGTGAAATTTTCACACATAGTCATTTAATTGTTTTTTCAAATTAATAGCAAAGGGCGAAAAGAAATGGTTAAACCCCATTACACCAAGTGTCATTTCTGTGGGTCACCCGACAGAAATGAAACTTTGGGGTTACATAGGGTTTAAAAAAATTTTTTTTCATGCCTTTGCATCAAATTGCACAAAAAAAAACAACATGGTTTCAAAATTTCACACCTCTAGGGTTTAATTAAAGGGTAAATTCGTTTTAAAAAAACGGCCCTTTTTTTCACAATTTCACCTTTAAATTTTCCCCTAATGGAAATTTTGCACACATATCTATTTAATTTTGTGGGGAAATTAGTAGCAAAGGACATAAAAGACATGGTTAACCCTATGTACACCAAGGTCATTTCTGTCGGTTTTTGCATTTCAAAAAGCCCCAATTAAAAGCGGGTATATACATGTAGAAGTGTAGAACACAAAAAAATATATAAATAGTTCACAAATTCAATGACATGTAAATATATATAATTTTGGGTGTAAAATTTCGAAAAAAAATGCGTGGCTCCCGCCCCATTTTTCGCAAACCGACAAAAAGCCAGTGAGTGGGGCAGATAAAAATAGCCCCAAAAGGGACCTTATTTTTTCCCCCCCCCCCCCGGGTACTAACATCCCCCCAACACCCCAGGAAAGACAAAACAAAAATTAGATTCACCCTTTCTGGCACTTGGCCCGTCTTTTCCCCCATTGCCCTGTACGGTGGCGAATGGGTTAATATGGGTTAAAGCCACCTTGCTATTGAAAGGTGACCTTAAGCCAGGTTAATAATTGAGAGCTGTAAAATTAGACAACTATCAATTATTAATCCTATTGCATGAAATAAAAATAAAACACACACCCCTTTAATTAAAAATCATTTTAATGAAATAAAGACACATGTTTTTGACCATCTTTTTATTTACTGCAAAAACCATTTCCGTAAAAAAAAAATAAAATAAAAAAGCAAAATTATTCTTACCTAATCCCATGCACAGTCAGGTCCCACGGTGTAATCCTTTAGAAAGGTTAATGTTTACTGCAAAGGGGCCGCAGCTAATGCTGCAGCCTCACAGTAAACCCCAAATGAAGAGTTCCCTCCTGCCTGACAGAGAGTAAAGGCTGGGGGTCACATAACATACACCACGATCCCGACAACGATATGCACTTGTCAGGATCGCTGGTGTAATCGCACATGATCGCTGCTGAGCTGCCAAAAAGGGAGCGATCTGGGACAGCGACACTGCGGGTAACACGCTTAAGGGCCCTCTCACATAGCGATATCGCTACCGAGATCGCTGCTGAGTCACTAGTTTTTGTGACGCAGCAGCGAGCTCACCAGCGATAACGCTGTGTGTGACATTCAGCGACGATCAGCCCCCCTGCCGGGGTATCCCTGATCGTCGCAGAAATTCAGGACCTTTTTTGATCGCTGGTTTCCCTCTGACAGGCACGAAATCGCTGCGTGTGACGGGCGGGAAACCAGCGTCAAAGGTCCTGACTTTCACACGATACGATACCCGGGCAGGGGGCTGATCGTCGCTAAATGACACACACGATATCGCTGTGAGCTCGCGCCTGCGTCACAAACTATTGACCACAGCCATCTCGGACGAAACTCAGTGAGACGGCCCTTAATGGAAAGCTTAATTAAATCTTTCCCACTTTCACTTCAGGTCAGCCAGGGACACAATCAAGTGACGTCAAGGGAACTGATTAACAAAATAGGGGTTCCCTTCGAAAAAAAAAATGCGTGGGCCCCCCTATTTTGTTAACCAGCCAGAATGAAGCAGACCGCTGAGGCCTGGATTTTCAGGCTGTTAAGAGCCAAGATCCATGGACCTTGCCAGCCTTATAATACCAGGCCACAGCATTCTGCAATCTTGGGGGCTGATTAACAAAAATAGGGATCCCCTCGAAAAAAATTGGCGGGGGTCCCCCCTATTTTTGTTAACCAGCCAGATGAAGCAGACCGCTGAGGCCTGGGTTTTCAGGCTGTTAAGGAGCCAAGATCCATGGACCTTTCCACCCCCCTAAAACCAGGGCCCCAGCATCTGCATATCTTTGGGGATTAAAAAAAAAAGGGGGTCCCCTCAAAAAAATTGGGGTTGGGGGCCCCCCCCAAATTTTTTTTTTTTAAAACCCCCAATGAAGCCAAACCCCTGAGGCCTTTGGGTTTTTTAGGGTGTTAAGGGGCCAAGAAAAACCTGGACCTTGCCAGCCTGATAAACCAGCCACAGCATCTGCAAATCTTTGGCCCTTTAAAAAAAAAGGGGGTCCCCTCGAAAAAAATTACGTTGGGGGCCCCCCCATTTTTTTTTAACCACCAGATGAAGCAGACTGCTGAGGGCCTGGGTTTTTTAGGCTGGTTTAAAGGGCCAAAAAACCATTGGGCCTTCAACCGAAAAACCAGGCCCCAGCATCCCCTTTGCTTGGCTGGTTTTTAAAAAAAAAGGGGGTCCCCTCGAAAAAAAAAAAAAGGCGTTTGGGGTCCCCCCCATTTTTGTTTAACCCCCCAAGTAAAATGCAACGCTGCGGCCTGGTAAATTTAAAAGACGGGCAAGGGGCCCTTTTTGGGGCCCCAACAGCCTGAAATACCATAAAAGCACCCCACATTTTGGGGCCCTCAAAAAAATGTGCCAATTTGGGAATTTTTTCCCCCGGCTTTTCCCATTCCCCCCAGCGGGGGGAACGGGGAAAAAGGGTTATTGTCACCGTTGATTGCACAGGGGCAATAACCCCTTTTTAAAAAAAAAAGGGGTCAAAAAGCCCCGGGCCATTAAAATCCCAAAGTTTTTAAATTTTAAAAAAAAAAACAAAGCAAAAAAAAAAAATTTTTTAAAGAAAAAAAAGACAACAAAAAATTTTAAAAACTTTTATTATACAACCCTTCCGCACGCCATCGTCCCTTTAAAAAAAAAAAAAAAAAACCCAAAACCAAAAGTATACCCCTTCCGACGCAGTCCATAGTAAAAATTTTTCCCCCGACGAACCAACCTGCTACATCGCAATGACAGGGAACCCGTCAAGCAAAAGCACACACCATTTTTTGCTTCCCCCGGGGACTCACGGACGACTGCTTTTAAAAAACCGGGGTTAAAACCCCCCTCCTGCTTTTTACGCAAAAATGCATGGGACCGCCGGGAAAAAAAGGGGCCCTAACAGCCAGGCAAACCCCGGGGTCTTTTCCAGGTAATGGCCCCCCGACTCCTGACGACCCGACAGACCCGGGCACTGACAGGGAAAGGAAATCCCGATTTTTTATCCATAAACAAAATACGGGAAAAACCGGGAACGGAAAATTTATACACAATATCGGGGCCCAAAACCCATACTTTAAATATCGGGAAAGCCAACACAGTAAACCCCTTTTTCCCCCTATAAAGTCGTGCATCGCATTCAGACGGGACAAAGCAAGACGTACCGCCCGTTTTTTTTCCCCAAAACCCCATTAAAATTTAAAAAAAAAAAAAAAGCCCCAAAGGGGGGGGGGTACATAAGGCCGGGACCCAAGGGGTTTGGGGGGGCCAAAAGGGCCGGGGCCCAAAAGGGTTTTGGGTACATAAAGGGGCCGGGGCCCCCCAAAGGGGTTGGGTAGGAAAAAGGCCCCGGGGGCCCCAAAGGGGTTGGGAGGGAAAGGGCCGGGGGGCCCCCCCCGGGGGGGCTTGGCAAAGGGGCCCCGCCCAAGGGCTTTGGGAAAGGGGGAAAGGCCCCCCCCCAAGGGCTTGGGTAGGCAAAAGGGCCCCGGCCCCCAAAGGGGGGGGGAAAGGGAAAGGGCCCCCGGGCCCAAGGGGTTGGGTAGGGGGAAGGCCGGGCCCAAGGCTTTGGCCCAGGCATAAGGCCCCGGGGGCCCCCCGGGGTTTGGGGGAGGGGAGGGCCCGGGGCCCAAGGGGGGGGCTAGGGTAAAACCCCGGGGCCCCCAAGGGGTTGGGTAGGGATGACCCCGGGGCCCCCAAAGGGGGGGGGTTGGCCCAAAAGGGGCCCCGCCCAAGGGCTTGGGTAGGGTTTAGGGCCGGGGGGCCCCCCAAGGGGTTGGCAGGCTGAGGGCCCGCCCAAGGGGGGGGCTAGGGAAAGGGCCCCGGGGCCCAAAAGGGGGGGCATAAGGGGGGGCCCAAGGGGGGGGGAAAAGGCCCCGGGGGGCCCAAAAAAAAGGGATAAAGGGGGGGGCCAAAAAGGGTAGGGATAAGGGCCCCGGGGGGCAAAGCTAGGCATAAGGGCCCGGGGGGGAAAAGGGTGGGAAAAAACCCCGCCCAAGGGGTTGGCTAGGGTTAAGGGCCCCGGGGGCCCCAAGGGGTTTGGGGGGGAAAAAAGGGGCCCCGCCAAAGGGGGTTTGGGTGGGAAAGGGCCCGGGGGCCCCAAAGGGGTTTTTGGGGGGGCAAACCCCCGGGGCCCAAGGGGGGTTTGGGGGGGCTAAGGCCGGCGCCCAAAAGGGGGGGGGAAACATAAGGGCCCCGGGGCCCCAAGGGGTTGGTGGGGGGAAGGCCGGGGCCCAAGGGGTTGGGAGGCAAAGGGCCGGGGGGGGAAAACTTTGGGGAAGGGGGGAAAAAGGGCCGGGGGGGGAAAGGGTTTGGTAGGGAAAGGGAAACTCTTTTCACTCTTTTTCAAAAAAGGGTTTCAAACACCCCTTAAAAAGGGGGGAAACTTTTTTCACCCTTCTACTCTTTCTTGGACGTTGAGGGGGAAAATCCTTTGTTTTTTTTATCGGGGGCCCCCCCCAACCCCCTGCCCAACGACCAGGGACTTTGCTTCAACCGTAAAAGGGGAAAGCCCCTTTTTTCCCCCTATCATCGTGAAAACGCATTCAAAGGGGCAAAAAACGAAGACGTACTGCCTTTTTTGTTTTTCCCCCCCCCATTAATTAAAACCCAAAAAAAAAACCAAAGGGGGGGGGAAAACAGAAAAGGCCCGGCGCCCAAAGGGGTTTGGGGGGGAAAACCGGCGCCCCAAAGGGGGTTTGGGAGGGAAAAGGGCCGGGGCCCCCAAGGGGTTTGGGGGGCAAAAGGGGCCGGGGCCCAAGGGGTTTGGGAAAGGGATAAGGCCGGCCCCAAAGGGTTTTTGGAAAGGCCGGGGCCCAAGGGGTTGCTAGGGAAGGCCCGGGGCCCCCGGCTTGGCAAAGGGGGGGGCCGGGGCCCAAGGGCTTGGGGGGGGGGAATAGGCCCGCCCCCGGGCTTGGGTAGCATGAGGGCCCCGGGGGCCCAAGGGGGTTGGGCTAGGCAGGGGCCGGCGCCCAAGGGGTTGGGTAGGGGGGAGGCCGGGGCCCAAGGGTTGGCAGCATGAGGGCCCGGGGCCCAAGGGTTTTTTTAGGCAGAAACCGGCGCCCAAGGGGTAGGCAAAAGCCGGGGGGCCCAAAAAGGGAGGGGAAAACCCCCCCAAGGGTAGCATAAGCCGGGGGGCCAAAGGGGGGGAAAAGGCCCCGGGGGGGGGTGGGTAGGCCCCAAAGGGGGGGCCAAAAGGGTAGTTTTAAGGGCCGGGGGGGGCCCCAAGGGGGGGGAAAAGGGCCGGGGGGCCAAAGGGTTGGGTAGGGTTAAGGGCCCCCCCCCAAAAGGGGGGCAAAGGGATAAGGCCCCGGGGGCCCCCCGGGCTTGGCTGGCATAAAAACCGGGGGCCCCAATTTTGGCATAAGGCCCGGGGCCCCAAGGGGTTGGCTAGGCATAAGGGGCCCGGGGCCCAAGGGGTTGGCTAGGGGGAAGGCCGGCCCCAAGGGGTTGGCTAGGGAAAAAGGCCCGCCCAAGGGGGGTTGGGGGGGATAAGGCCGGGGCCCAAGGGCTTTGGGAGGGATAAGGCCGCGCCCCCAAAGGGCCCTTTGGGGGGGCATAAGGGCCGGGGCCCCAAAGGGGTTGGCTAGGGATAAGGCCGGCGCCCCCAAAGGGGGGGGCAAAGGGAAAAGACCGGCGCCCCCAAAGGGGTTGGCCCATAAGGCCGGCGCCCAAAGGGGGGGGTAGGGGGAAGGGGGCCGGGGCCCAAGGCTTGGGTAGGGATAAGGCCTCGCCCAAGGGCTTGGCTAGCTAAGGGGCCCTCGCCCAAAACTAGGGAAAAAAGGGCCCCCCAAGACAGGCAAAGGGGCCCCGCCCAAGGGGTTGGGAACAAAAGGGGCCCGCGCCCAAAGGGTTGGCTAAGCATAAGGCCGGCGCCCAAAGGCTGGGTAACAAAGGCCGGGGCCCCCAAAAGGGGGGGGTAAGCAAAGGCCGGGGCCCAAAAAGGGGGGGGGGAAAAAAAAAAGGCCGGGGGCCCCAAAGGGGGGGGGGCTAAGCATAAGGCCGGCCCCAAGGGGTTTTTGGGGGGCAAAAAGGGGCCGGGGGGCCCAAGGCAGCATGAGGGGCCTTTGGGGGAAAGGCAAACATAAGGCCCCGGGGGGGCCCAAAGGGGGGGGCAGGGGTAAAGGGGCCCCCCCCAAGGGGGGGGCTAGGGAAAGGCCCCCGCCCAAGGGCTTTTTGGGAGGGATAAGGGGCCGGGGCCCAAGGGCTTTTGGGTAGGGATAAGGCCCCCCGGGGCCCCAAGGGGTTGGCCAAAAGGGCCCGGGGGCCCCAATTTTGGGTGGGAAAAAAACCCGGGGCCCCCAAAGGGGTTTTGGGGGGGCATAAGGGGGGCGCCCAAGGGGTTGCTAGGGATAAAGCCCCCCCAAGGGCTTTGGGTTTGGCAAAAGGGGCCCCCCCAAGGGCGGCAAGGGAAAAGGCCCGCCCCAAAACAGGGAAGGGCCGGCCCCAAGACAAAGGGATAAAGGGCCCCGGGGCCCCCAAGGGGTTGGCCCCCGAAAGGCCGGCGCCCAAAAGGGGGGGTAACAAAAGGGCCCGGGGCCCCCAAAGGGGGCTAACCCCAAGGGCCCGGGGCCCAAAGGCTTGGCTAAGCAAAGGGGGCCGGGGGCCCCAAAGGGGTTTTGGGTAAGGGATAAGGCCGGGGCCCAAGGGGGGGGAAAGGTTTTAAAGGGCCCGGGGGGGAAAGGCTACAAAAGCCGGGGGGGCAAAAAATAGGGATAAGGCCGGCGCCCAAGGGGTTTGGGTAGGCATAAAGGGATACCTTTGACTCTTTGCATAAAGGTTTCAGCCCCCTTGGGGGGGGAAGAGCAAAAATTTTACCCTCAAAATCGTACTTTGGGCGGGGACTAGATCCTTTTTGTACACGGGGCCACCCACAACCCCATGCCCAACGACCCGGGACTTCTTGTCTGCATCCTAAATGGGGAATGCCTTTTTTCCCCCCTAACAGTTGTGCATGCGCATTCCAAAGGGGCAAGAGCAAGAGCGTCTGCCGTTTGCCAAACCTCATTAAGTTAAAACAAAAAAAAAAAGCCAAGGGGCAGGAAGCATAAGGGCCGGGGGCCCAAGGCTTGGGTAGGCATAAGGCCGGGCCAAGGGTTTGGGCGGGCATAACCGGGCCCCAAGGCTTGGCTAGCAAAAGGGCCGGGCGCCCCAAGGCTTCAGCAAAGGCCCGGGGCCCCCCAAGGGGGCTTGGCTGGGCAAAAGGGCCCGGGCGCCCAAAGGGCTTGGCAGGCAAAGGCCGGCCCCCAAGGGGCTTGGCTACATGGGGCCGGGCGCCCAAGGCTTGGCAGGCATAAGGCCGGCGCCCGGGGTTTGGGCTAGGCATAAGGCATACTCTTTCCCCTTTTTTGCAAAAGGGTTTGCGCCCCCTTTGGGGGTAAGAGCTAGTTTCACCCTCTATCTGTTTGGACGTTGGGGACTAGACCTTTTTTTACAGTGCGGGGCCACTCCAAAACCCCCATCCCAAGCACCAGGGACTTCTGTCTTCATCCCTAAATGGTAATGCCTTTTTCCCCATAACATCGTGCATGCGCATTCAACGGACCAAAACGAAGAGCGTACTCCTTTTTGTTTCCTAACCTGCATAATTAAAACAAAACAAAAAAACCAAGGGGCAGGATAGCAGTAAGGCCGGGGGCCCCGGGTTTGGGTAGGGATAAGCCCGGGGCCCAAGGGCTTGGCTAGGCAAAGGCCGGGGCCCAAGGCTTGGGAGGCATAACCGGCGCCCCAAAGGGGTTGGCTAGGCATAAGGCCGCGCCCAAGGGCTTGGCTAGGGATAAGCCGGGGCCCAAGGGTTGGGGTAGCATAAGGCCGCGCCCAAGGGGGTTGGGTAGGGATAAGGCCGGCGCCCAAGGGGGTTTGGGTAATCATAAGGCCCCGCCCAAGGGCTTGGCTAGGCTAAGGCCGGCCCAAGGGCTTGGGTAGGGATAAGGCCGGCGCCCAACGCTTTACTAGGCAAAGGCCGCGCCCAAGGGCTGGGTAGCATAAGGCCGGCGCCCAAGGGTTGGGAAGCATAAGGCCGGCGCCCCAAGGGGTTGGCTAGGCAAAGGCCGGGGGGCAATGGCTAGGCAAAGGCCGGGGGGCAAAAGGCTAGGGTAAAGGCCCGCCCCCAAGGGCTTGGTAGGGAATAAGCCCGGGGGACAAGGGCTTTTGGGCTGGCATAACCCGCCCAAGGGGCTTTCTAAGCATAAGGCCCCCCCCAAGGGCTGGTTAAAAAACAAAGGGCCCGGCGCCCAAGGGGTTTGGCAACAAAGGCCGGGGCCCCCAAGGGGGTTGGGCTAAGCATAAAGGGCCCGGGCCCCCAAGGCTTGGGTAAGCATAAAAGGCCGGCCCCCCAAGGGGTTGGCTAGGCTAAGGCCGGGGCCAAGGCTAGGCAAAGGCCGGGCCCCAAGGGCTTGGCTAGGGATAAGGGCCCGGGGCCCAAGGCTTGGGGTAGGCATAAGGCCCGGGGCCCCCGGGCTTGCTAGGGATAAGGCCGGCCCCAGGGCGGCTAGGGGTAAGGCCCGGCGCCCCGGGGCCCCGGCTAGGGATAAGCCGGCCCCCAGGGGGTTGGCAGGGAAAGGGGCCGGGGGGCCCCGGGCTTGGCTAGCATAAGGGCCCGGGGCCCAGGGGTTTGGGTAAAAGGCAAAAAGGGGGGGGGGCGGCCCCAGGGCTTGGGTAGGGAAAAAGTCGCGCCCCGAGGGGGGTTTTGGGTAAAGGGGCCCGGCGCCCGGGGTTTGGGATAAGCCGGGGGGCAAACCCCCAAGGGGTTTGGGTAGCAAAGGCCGCGCCCCAAGGGCTTGGGGTAGCATAAGGCCGGCGCCCCAAGGGCTTTGCTAGGGGAAAAAAGGGCCCCCCGCCCAAGGCTTGGCTAGGGAAAAAAAGGCCGGGGCCCAAGGCTGGCTAGGGCCGGCGCCCAAGGGGCTGGCTAGGCATAACCGGGGCGCAATGGCTGGCATAAGGCCGGCGCCCAAAGGGGGGGTTGCAAGGCATAAGGGCGCCCCGGGGGGGGCCCCCCGGCCCCCCCCCCAGGGCTTGGCTGCATTAAAGGCCCCGGGGGGGCCCCCAAAAAAAGGGGGGCCCTTTTGCATAAAAGGCCCCCCCTTTTTGGGCAAAGGGTAAAAGCCCCCCGGGGCGCAAAACAAAAAAGGGCCGGGGGAAAAAGGGCCCCGGTAGGAAAAGGGCCGGCCCAAGGGCTTGGCTAGGGATAAGGCCCCGCCCAAGGGCTTGGGTAGCATAAGGCCCCGGGGCCCCAAAGGGTTTTTCTAAGCAAAAAGGGCCGGGGGCCCAAGGGCTTGCTAAAAGGCATAAGGGCCCCGGGTTGGCGGGGGCCG
>JARQOD010013174.1:0-16375 GCA_033576555.1 Oophaga sylvatica
CATTTTGGTCTTATACTTATTATACTTAATGTTCTTCTGCTTTTTGATCTTCTGCTTAATGTTCTTCTGTCTCTTTTTCTGTATCTTGTAGATTGTCTTAACTTTCTTTGTCCTGTTGGTGATGTTCTTCTGGGTAATCTTTTATTTCTTCTTTGTGATGGTGTTCAGGCTGGTTGGCTTGATGCTCGTCGTCCTTGTGGTCGTCATCTTCTTCGGGGTGGTCATCAGGATCGTCGTCTTCATTGTTGGAGATCCAGAGTGATTACCCAAAAAAACATTTAAAAAATCTTCAATTTGTAAATGTAGCTGAAGGTACAGGAAGGCTGACTAACTTCCGAGAACCAGCTGACGTTACTGGAACCCGGACGGGTATCAGATGGTACAAGAGACAATGGAAGTAACGAGGACCAGCTGACTGTGCTGGAACCCGGAGGGGCAGCAGAAGGAAAAGAGCCAATGGCACAACCGAGGACCAGCTGACGTTACTGGGACACGGTTACTAAGCAGGAGGTACCTGTGCTCCAAAGCACTACCAAGGACCAGCAGACGTTGCTGGAACTCGGATACCGAGATGGAGGCACCTAGGCCAAAGGCACTGCGGAGAACCAGTTAACGGTACTGGAACCCGGACGGGTAGCAGAAGGTACAAGAGCCAATGCAAGTAACGAGGACCAGCTGACTGTGCTGGAACCCGGAGGGGCAGCAGAAGGAAAAGAGCCAATGGCACAACCGAGGACCAGCTGACGTTACTGGGACACGGTTACTAAGCAGGAGGTACCTGTGCTCCAAAGCACTACCAAGGACCAGCAGACGTTGCTGGAACTCGGATACCGAGATGGAGGCACCTAGGCCAAAGGCACTGCGGAGAACCAGTTGACGGTACTGGAACCCGGACGGGTAGCAGAAGGTACAAGAGCCAATGCAAGTAACGAGGACCAGCTGACTGTGCTGGAACCCGGAGGGGCAGCAGAAGGAAAAAATCCAATGGCACAACCGAGGACCAGCTGACGTTACTGGGACACGGTTACTAAGCAGGAGGTACCTGTGCTCCAAAGCACTACCAAGGACCAGCAGACGTTGCTGGAACTCGGATACCGAGATGGAGGCACCTAGGCCAAAGGCACTGCGGAGAACCAGTTGATGGTACTGGAACCCGGACAGGTACCATAAGGCACCCATGAAAATGTAAGTTGACAGGCCGCAAGCCGTCCGCAGTTACCGAATCACACAGTCCTACAGTGGGTGCTTGTCCTATTGTCACAACGGAAACAGCCTTTATTTACATATCCCACAGCACACATAGGAATGACCAAAACTGCAGGCACCATATAGTCGGCTAACCAGAATGCAACACGACAGGACAACTTATTGGAGGCTAATTGACGTTGACACTGCCAGGAAACAGCTGTCGTGCTGTAACCAGGCTGGGCAGGTGTCAGTACCCGTGCCAAGTACTTCCGAGCAACAACTGGCGGTGTTGGAGCCCAGGGATGAGAAGAGAACAGGGTGGAGGCAGCAGGACTTTTTGCCGTACACACAGCAGGGGAACAGCTGACATTACTGAACCCCAGTAACACAGGAGCAAGTGTTGACTGTGCTAACAGCACTTCCAGGCAACAACTGGCGGTGTTGGAGCCCAAGGATGAGAGGAGGACAGGGTGGAGACAGCAGGACTTTTTGACGTACACACAGCAGGGGAACAGCTGGTGTTACTGAACCCCAGTAACACAGGAGCAAGTGTTGACTGTGCTAACAGCACTTCTAGGCAACAACTGGCGGTGTTGGAGCCAGGGTCAAGGAGGATGTTTAAATAGTAGATCAAGTATTTTCCTTGTTACGTGTCAATTTTAAATGTCTATACTCCAAACAAGAGAAAGATAAGCTTTACTACCATAAGATGATGATTTCAGTTAAAAAAAATATCGAGATAAATAAAGAATTGACAAACATAAACGCATACATTAACATGTTTAACAGCAATGCAAACCACAAAATAAATTAGTTAAGGAATCTGCTATACGGTTGTACATAAAAGCATACAAGTACATATCTGAATCCATTAATGATGGATAAGTAACAGTATGTACACCATTTTTATTGTATAGACAATGAATGTCTGACTTCAAAACATCATCAGCATTACAAGTTATCTGTGACATTAATAAAATGTTACATTTGCTGAATAATGTCACTAAACAGTTTATAAAAATTATACAATTTCCATCATGTAATACTCATAATATGTGGCAATAATCATTTTTATTAACAAACATAACCTTTAAAAAGTGCATAGTGCATAGTGAAAATTGCTATTTATGCCTGACTGTCGACTTGCAAGCATGACAACGGATAGATAAGGTATATATAGATGAGACTGCATAGCCACAGATGGTGAATGGCCATGTAATACTGTACCTCAATAAAGTGTGTATCACTACTACATCATTTTTTTTATATAGCTTTATAAACAGGGTACGTGCATGTATGCTTGCGCCTTTGTTTGGACGCACAGACTGCCTTCCTGCTTTGACGCGTTGGGTAGTGAACAGTTGTGTGCAGTGTTCACTGCAGTCTCTGCGGAATAACCACACTTAGGCCTTATAACTTTTCAGACTTTCTTTATCAATCTACCAAGATGAAGAAGGCAGGGAGTAAGGCACGTGGTCGTGGCCGTGGAGTTTCAGCAGGGAGAGGACGTAGGGATTCTGTGGCTGCTGCCGCCCCCAGTGACACAGCATCCACCAGTTTTCCCCGTGAGCGTTCCTTTATGCGCACTTTTGTAGGAGGTCGGCGTACCCCCCTGCTGCGGGAAGAACAAATTGAAGCCGTTGTTGGTTGGATGTCAGCCAATGCATCGACTTCAATTGCTTCCACCTCCTCTCAGGACCACAGCACTGTTGAGCAACCATCTGTCTCTTCACCGCCTGCCAAATTGCCCAGGCAGTCACAGAGTTCTGTACAGGAGCCAGTTGAGTGTCTGCTTCTGTTCTCAGAATCTGTTGGCTTGCAAACAGGGGCCCAGCCAAGCAGCATTCTGGAATGAGAAGAAGAGGGAGTATGCAGTGATGCGCAACAGCTGTGTCTCTCTGAATCTGAAGAGGCGGGTGAGACAGTGCCGATGGTCAGCACACCGCAGAACGCATCTGATGATGATGAGACTCAGGTGCCAGTTTCTGTTGAGCATGGTGCTGGCCAGACCACCCAAGAGCAGCAGGTGTTGGAAGAGGGTAGTGGAGATGATGAGGTCCAAGACCCAACATGGCGTGAGGAACAGGAAGGTGGTGGGAGCAGCTCAGAGGAATACTAATAATAATAATAATAATATTAATTTATATAGCGCCATCATATTCCGCAGCGCTTTACAGTTTAGCAGTTTCAGAACACAAGTCATAAGTAACAACGTTAACAATACAATAATTTAAGCAAAATAAGTCGCCCCTGCTCGTGACAGCTTACAATCTACAATGAGGTGGGGGAGATACAAAGTATAGGTGTTTATATACAATGGTGTATTTACAATGATGGTCCAGCCATCTTAACCCCTTAACGACCGCCGATACGCCTTTTAACGGCGGTCATTAAGGGTACTTAAACCACAGCGCCGTTAATTAACGGCGCTGTGGAAAAAGTGAATAGCGCCCCCCAGAGGCGCATTTTCTCCGGCGTCTCGGCTACCGGGGGTAGCCGAGACCCCAGAGAACATGAATCGGGTCGGTTTTTACCGACACCGATGTTGCGATCGCCGTTATTAACCCTATAACGGCGACCGCAACAAAAAAAAAAATCTGATGTGCCATTTAATTTCTCTGTCCCCTGATGTCATCGGACATCAGGGGACAGAGAAAAAGGGTCCCCAGGACCCCCATGTAGCCCCCGATCCAGTCCATGTGGCCCCCGGGCCCTCCGTTGTCCCCCGGTGCCGGCGCTGTTAAGAAAATGGCGGGCGCATGCTCAGTGCGCCCGTCGCTATGTGCCGCTGTGCTGGTGGGGGGATGGGCAAATATTCTCTGGGGTCTCGGCTACCGGGGGTAGCCGAGACCCCAGAGAACATGATCCGGGTCGGTATTCACCGATCCCGGTGTTGCGATCGTGGCTATGCAAGCATAGCCGCGATTTCAAAAAAAAAAAAAAAATGATTTCTCTCCCCTCTGATGTGATCGCACATCAGAGGGGAGAAAATGAGGGTCCCCCGGTCCCCCGATCGCCCCCCGTATACTTACCGGTGTCCTCCGTCCTCCCGCAGGCCCCAGGATCCCGGTGTCTTCTTCCTGCAAAAAAAAAATGGCGGGCGCATGCGCAGTGCGCCCGCCGATCTGCTTGGCGGCAGATTCAAAAAAAGTTTCATTCATTCTCCAGAAAGTGCATTTTGATCACTGTGATAAACTATCACAGTGATCAAAATAAAAAAAACAGTACATAACCCCCCCATTTATCACCCCTTTAGTTAGGGACATATAATAAAAAATAGAAATTATATTTATTTTCATTTTTCTGTTAGGGTTAGGGTTATAATTAGGGTTAGGGTTATAATTAGGGTTAGGGTTATAATTAGGCTTAGGGTTAGCATTAGGGTTAGGGTTAGCATTAGGGTTAGGGTTATAATTAGCGTTAGGGTTAAGCTGGGTTCATACTGCGTTATGGCAGTCCGTTAGACGGACTGCGCTACACCGCGGTATAACGCGATGTAACGCAGTCCGTTAACGCTGCCATTCACCCCCATTTGAGGGCGCATCGCGACGCATGCCGTAAAGCGGCATGCGTTTGCGACGTACCATCATTCAGTGACGGAGCCTCGGACGCGGGCTGCAGCGTCTGGGCTCCGTCACCGCTAGCGCAGATGAATCATCTGCTGATTCCTCTGCGCTAGCGGGTATAGCATAACGAGATCACGTTATGCTATACCGTTACCAGCCCGTCAACGCTATGTGTTGAACGGGCTGGTAAAACGCAAAATGAACCCAGCCTTAGGGTTAGGGTTATAATTAGGGTTAGAATTAGGGTTAAGGTTACAATTAGGGTTAGGGTTACAATTAGGGTTAGGGTTACAATTAGAGTTAGGGTTATAATTAAGGTTAGGGTTACAATTAGGGTTGGAATTAGGGTTGGGATTTAGGTTACGATTACGGTTGGGATTAGGGTTAGGGGTGTGTTGGGATTAGGGTTGGAGCTAGAATTGAGGGATTTCCACTATTTAGGCACATCAGGGGGTCTCCAAACACGACGTGGCGTTCAAAAAGTCAAATGGCGCTCCCTCCCTTCCGAGCCCTGCCGTGCGCCCAAACAGTGGTTTACCCCAACATATGGGGTATCAGCGTACTCAGGACAAATTGCACACCAATTTTGGGGTTCTAATTTCTCCGGTTACCCTTGGGAAAATAAAAAATAGCTGGCTAAAAAATTCATTTTTGAGAAAAAAAAAGATTTTTCATTTTCACGGCTCTGCGTTTATAAATTTCTGTGAAGCACTTGGGGGTTCAAAGTGCTCACCACACATCTAGATAAGCTCCTTAAGGGTCTAGTTTCCAAAATGGGGTCACTTGTGGGGGTTTCCACTGTTTAGACACATCAGGGGGTCTCCAAACACGACGTGGCTTTCAAAAAGTCAAATGGCGCTCCCTCCCTTCCGAGCCCTGCCGTGCGCCCAAACAGTGGTTTACCCCAACATATGGGGTATCAGCGTACTCAGGACAAATTGCACACCAATTTTGGGGTTCTAATTTCTCCAGTTACCCTTGGGAAAATAAAAAATAGCTGGCTAAAAAATCATTTTTGAGAAAAAAAAATGATTTTTCATTTTCACGGCTCTGCGTTTATAAATTTCTGTGAAGCACTTGGGGTTCAAAGTGCTCACCACACATCTAGATAAGCTCCTTGGGGGGTCTAGTTTCCAAAATGGTGTCACTTGCAGGGGGTTTCTACTGTTTAGGTACATCAAGGGCTCTGCAAACACAACATGACGCCTGCAGAACATTCCATCAAAGTCTGCATTACAAAATGGCGCTCCTTCCCTTCCAAGCACTCCCATGCGCCCAAACAGTGGTTTCACCCCACATATGGGGTATCAGCGTACACAGGAAAAATTGCACAACAACTTTTTGGGTCCAATTTCTCCTGTTACCCTTGGGAAAATAAAAAAAATAGCGGGCTAAAGAATAATTTTT
Organism: Oophaga sylvatica; assembly: GCA_033576555.1. NCBI lineage: Eukaryota > Metazoa > Chordata > Amphibia > Anura > Dendrobatidae > Oophaga > Oophaga sylvatica. Next base: position 6,162 of record JARQOD010013174.1, read on the forward strand.
GAGGAAAAAAATGATTTTTTATTTTCACGGCTCTACGTTTATTAATTTCTGTGAAGCACCTGGGGTTCAAAGTGCTCACTACACATCTAGATAAGTTCCTTAAGGGGTCTAGTTTCCAAAATGGTGTGATTTGTGGGGGGTTTCGACTGTTTAGGCGTATCAGGGGCTCTCCAAACGCGACATGGCGTCCAATTTCAATTCCAGCCAATTTTGGTTTGAAAAAGTCAAACGGCGCTCCTTCCCTTCCAAGCCCTGCCGTGAGCCCAAACAGTGGTCTCACCCCACATATGGGGTATCAGCGTACTCAGGACAAATTGGACAACAACTTTTGTGGCCTAATTTCTCCTGTTACCCTTGGAAAAATAAAAAATTGGGGACTAAACGATCAGGTTTGTGGAAAAAATATGACTTTTTATTTTCATGCCCGGGAGTTATAAACTTCTGTGAAGCACTTGGGGGTTCAAAGTGCTCACCACACATCTATATAAGTTCCTTAGGGGTTCTAGTTTTCAAAATGGTGTCACTTGTGGGGGGTTTCCACTGTTTAGACACATTAGGGCCTCTACAAACGCGACATGGCGTCCAGCCAATTCTGAGTTGAAAAAGTCAAACGGCGCTCCTTCCCTTCCAAGCTCTGCCATGCACCCAAACAGTGGTTTACCCCCACATATGGGGTATCAGCATGCTCAGGACAAATTGCACAAAAACTTTTGGGGTCTTGTTACCCTTGGAAAAATAAAAATTGGGGTGAACAGATCGTTTTTGTGGAAAAAATATGATTTTTTATTTTCACGGCTCTATGTTATAAACTTCTGTGAAGCACTTGGAGGTTCAAAGTGCTCACCACAGATCTAGATAAGTTCCTTAGGGGGTCTAATTTCCAAAATGGGGTCACTTGTGGGGGGTTTCCACTGTTTAGACACATCAGGGCCTCTACAAACACGACATGACGTCCAGCCAATTCTGCGCTGAAAAAGTCAAAAGGCGCTCCTTCCCTTCCAAGCTCTGCCATGCACCCAAACAGTGGTTTACTCCCACATATGGGGTATCAGCATGCTCAGGACAAATTGCACAAAAACTTTTGGGGTCTTGTTACCCTTGGAAAAATAAAAATTGGGGTGAAAAGATTGTTTTTGTGGAAAAAATATGATTTTTTATTTTCACTGTTCTATGTTATTAACTTCTGTGAAGCACTTGGAGGTTCAAAGTGCACACCACACATCTAGATAAGTTCCTTAGGGGTCTAGTTTCCAAAATGGGGTCACTTGTGATGGGTTTCCACTGTTTAGACACATCAGGGCCTCTACAAACGCGACATGGCGTCCAGCCAATTCTGCGTTGAAAAAGTCAAATGTCGCTCCTTCCCTTGCGACCTCTGCCGTGCGCCCAAAAAGTGGTTTACCCCCACATATGGGGTATCGGCTTATTCAGGAGAAATTGCACAACAAATGTTGTGGTTCATTTTTTCTTTTAACACTTGTGAAAATAAAAAAAATAGGTTCCGAAGTAAAGTTTTTGCAAAAAAAGTTAAATGTTAATTTTTTCCTTCCACATTGCTTCAGTTCCTGTGAAGCACGTAAAGGGTTAATAAACTTTTTGAATGTGGTTTTGAGCACCTTGAGGGGTGCAGTTTTTAGAATGGTGTCACTTTTGGGTATTCTTTATCATATAGACCCCTCAAAGTGACTTCAAATGTGATGTGGTCCCTAAAAACAAAATGGTGTTGTAAAAATGAGAAATCGCTGGTCAACTTTTAACCCTTATAACTTTGTAAAAAAAAAAAAATTTTGGTCCCAAAATTGTGCTGATGTAAAGTAGACATGTGGGCAATGTTATTTATTAAGAAATTTGTGTGACATATCTCTCTGATTTAAGGGCATAAAAATTTAAAGTTTGAAAATTGTTAAATTTTCAAAATTTTCGCCATATTTCCGTTTTTTTCATAAATAAACACAAGTCATATCAAAGAAATTTTACCAGTAACGTGAAGTACAATATGTCACGAAAAAACAGTCTCAGAATCAGAGGATTCGTTAAAGCGTTCCAGAGTTATAACCTCATAAAGTGACAGTGGTCAGAATTGTAAAAATTGGCCCGGTCATTAAGCTGCAAAATGGCTCTGTCACTAAGGGGTTAAGGGAGTGAGTGATGGAGATAGTGAATGGGCTAGACACACACACACACACACACACTTACACAGAATACATAGAATGACTTTGATTAGTGAATGTGATAGGCCGCTCTGAACAAATGTGTTTTGAGGGAGCGCCTGAAACCATGCAAATTGTGGATAGTCCTAATTTCTTGGGGTACAGCATTCCAGAGGATTGGCGCAGCGCGGAAGAAGTCTTGGAGTCGGGAGTGGGAGGTACGGATTAGTGCAGAGGTTAGTCAAAAGTCGTTTGCAGAGCGCAGCAGTCGGTTAGGCCGATAGATAGAAATGAGGGAGGAGATGTAGGGGGGTGCTGCACTGTGGATAGCTTTGTGGCTGAGAACCAGTACTTTGGTTGAAAGCTGTGAGAGGCCTAGAGAAGTGGTTAGTGATAGAAGGAAGATAGAGGAAGACATTGCCCCAACGGTACAAACAGGAGGGAGAGTTAGGCTGCAGACTCGGTTGCCTGTAGCCTCCAGTTTGGCACCTGTTCGGAGCAGTTGTCTTCCAAAAGTCAAAACGTGCGCTCCCAGGACTTGCACTGCGTGGTCCTTTTTTGACACACTTGCAGATGATATTTGCTATGTCAAATGCAAGCTGTGTAATCAAAAATTAAAAATAGGTAAAAGTGTCAGTAACCTCAATACCACTAATATGTGGAAACATGTGCGGACAAAGCACATAGTTGAGTTACAAAGACACACTGGAGATGTAGGCCAACCTACAGCAGCACCTACATCTTCAGGTTGTGTTGAAGCCTCTTCATCGAGCTCACACACAGCTGGTTCTGCTTCCTCACAGGATCGCCATGGAAGAACCTCGGTCACTGTTGTCCAGAGACAAAGTGTTATTCCACACACAGCAGCAAGTTCCCTGTCATCCTCACACTCCCAGGCCACAAAACAGCCATCGGTAGCACAGGCATGGGATAAAAGACGGCCATATTCGGCAAACCATCCACGAGCACAGGCTCTGAATGCTGGCATTGCAAAACTCCTGTCCCTTGAAATGCTGTCATTCAGGCTGGTGGAGACAGTTTCCGTAACTTAATATCATTGTCAGTCCCACAATACAATGTGCCAAGCCGATTTCATTTCAGCAGGCAAGCCGTCCCTGGTCTGCAAAAGCATGTTGAGGGAAAAATTAAACATGCGCTACTAAACGCCCTCAGTAGCAAGGTCCACCTGACCACCGATGCGTGGACCAGTACCCATTGTTATGATCTGCTACAACCACTAAGGAAAGAAGGGAATTCTGTCCCTACAATAGAACTAAGCTGAATCCCTACGATGTAACGGGGAACCTGATCCTGCGACCAGACCCGCTAAAGTCCTCAGCTAGTCTGAACGAAGACCTATAGTTGCGAAGGAGGAATCCCTACAAGATCTAGGGACTGGGAGAAAAGGTGGACACCTCCTAACATAAATTGTAGCATGGATAATTAAACAGAAAAAAAAATACTTTGTGATCCTAACATCAAGCAAAACTGACTGATTAAGGCACCTAAGCACCCGGCTAGCTTAACAGTAGATAATACAATGAAGTCAAGCAAAGCCAGAAGGGCGGAGCCAGACTAAATTGGGAAAAAAGGTCATGTGACCAGCAAACTGAAACAAAACCTAACAAGAGGGTTCTAACACCCATGGCCAGGGACAATACCTTTCCCTCACTGCCCATTGGGTCAATGTTGTGGAGCCGGGTACTGATCTTGCGAGTGGCGCTGTACGTGTTCTGCCAACTCCAAGGATTGCAGGAATCAAGTCTGTACACATTGACTCCTCCTCCTACTCCAGTTCCTCAGAATCATCGCTGCAGGAGCCGTCACAGTCTACCTCCACATGGACCCGTGAACGCTTACCTGTTGCGACCGATATGAGCACAGCCGTGTCCAAATGTCAACAGGCCGTCCTGAAATTAATTTCCATGGGGAATCGAAGCCACACAGCGCAGGAGCTCTGGGATGCCATCAAGCAGGAGAGCGACGTGTGGTTTTTGGCAGCGAATCTCCAGCCAGGCTTGGTAGTGTGTGACAATGGCCGAAATCTGGTGGCAGCACTGGGCCTTGGCAACCTCACTCACATACCATGTCTGTCACATGTGTTCAACTTGGTCGTGCAGAGTTTTTTGAGGGACTATCCGGATCTTGATGCACTGCTGCACAAGGTCCGCCTAGAGTGCGCTCACTTGCGACGTTCCAGCATGGCCAGATCGCTGATTGCAGCTCTGCAACGCAGATTTCGCCTTCCTGAACATCGCATCATATGTGACGTACCCACCAGGTGGAATTCAAAGTTACATATGTTGGAGCGGTTGTGTGAGCAGCAGCCAACAGTAATGGAGTATCAGCTGCATCAGGCGCAATCAACTCGCAATTTGCGCCGTTCACACTTCACCACTACTGACTGGGCCTCTATAATAATAATAATCTTTATTTATATAGCGCCAACATATTCCGCAGCGCTTTACAGTTTAACAGTTTCAGAACACAAGTCATAAGTAACAACGTTAACAATACAATAATTAAAGCAATATAAGCCGCCCCTGCTCGTGACAGCTTACAATCTACAATGAGGTGGGGAGTACAAAGTACAGGTGTTTATATACAATGGTGTATTTACAATGATGGTCCAGCCATTTTGAGGGAGTGATGGATGGATGGAGATAGTGAATGGGCTACACACACAGACTTACACATAGAATGACTTTGATTAGTGAATGTGATAGGTCGCTCTGAACAAATGTGTTTTGAGGGAGCGCCTGAAACCATGCTAATTGCGGATAGTCCTAATTTCTTGGGGTACAGCATTCCAGAGGATTGGCGCAGCACGGGAGAAGTCTTGTAGTCGGGAGTGGGAGGTACGGATTAGTGCAGAGGTTAGTCGAAGGTCGTTTGCAGAGCGCAGCAGTCGGTTAGGCCGATAGATAGAAATGAGGGAGGAGATGTAGGGGGGTGCTGCACTGTGGAGAGCTTTGTGGGTGACAACCAGTACTTTGAATTGGATACTATAATGAATGGGCAGCCAGTGTAAGGACTGGCGAAGGACTCTATGAAGGACATCTGCCACGTTTTGCGTGCGTTTGATGAGTCAACGCGGATGGCGAGTGCAGATGATGCACTAGTCAGCCTGACTGTCCCCCTTATCTGCCTGCTTCAAAAAACAATGCAAGCACTAAGGGATGAGGTTTTGGAAGAGGTGGAGGATGAGGAGTCACAAATTCCGTCACCTTCTGGACAGTCAGCGCAACGTGGTTCCTCACATAGGGCTGGGCAGGGCTCACTTTGTGAGGAGGATGAGGAGGAGTCAATGGAGGAGGAAGACATCGCTCCAGAGGGAGGTACACAACGCTCTAGTCAGTATGTATAGCGAGGGTGGGGTGATGCAGAGCAGGCAGAGATGACGCCTCTTGCAGGGGACAGCGTTTCTTGGCCAGTTGGGAGTCTGCAGCACATGGTTGATTTCATGCTGCAGTGCCTGAGAAACGACCGCCGCATCGCCCACATTCTCACCACGTCTGATTATTGGGTGTCCACCCTCCTAGACCCTCGCTACCGGGACAACTTACAAAGTCTCATCACACCGTTGAACCGGGAGCGTAAAATGCGGGAGTACCAAGACACACTGGTGCAATCCATAATGTTCTCTATTCCAGCCGAGAGCACTGCTGCTACTACTGCTTTACAAAGCAGCTCTGTGCGTCGAGGCAGTGGAGACAGCTCTGCAACAAGAGGGAGCACAAGCAGCGCCTCTGCACAGGGCAAGATGTTATGATTTGGTAGCTGAGGAGAGCAGGCAAAAAAGGCAATACACCAGAGAGGTTGGAATCTATGGGATTGCAGTACCCTGACTAACCACCACAACTAAAGGCAGCCGTGGAGCGTACCTACGTTGGTCCTAGACGCCTCGTCACAGCCTGAGAAGCTAACTACACCTAAAGATAGAAAGAGGAAAGCTATCTGCCCCGGAGCAGATCCACAAAGAACATAGAAAGCCCCCAAACATGTAATGGCGGTTAGACAAGAAGAAATACTGACACAGACAGAAAATAGTATGAGCAAACGTTGGGGCTCAAACTTCATAAATAGAAAAGGATAGGAAGGGCACTTTATGCAATCACAAAAAACCCTGAAAAGTACCAACTCTACTAATTACAAAAACACCTGAGATGACACGACCTCTAGCACCTAAATTAGTTCTCTGGTGTAACAAAAACTAAACAGCAGCCACAGAAAAAAGTGGAAAAGGAAAATGAACAAACAACAGTGGCTGAACTAAACTGAGAGGAGCACAAGCCCCCCAAGGGGACCCGGCAGACCCCCACAGAAGTGCAGGACAAAATGCAAAAAAAAAACACAAAAAACTAAAAGAAGAAAATGTCTTATCTGTTAGAAAAAGATGCAGGCACGAAACAGCAAGCTGCAAAGTGTACAGGAATCAAAGATGAGACCAGAACAATTGATCACCGTCAACCCTGATGGGAGGGAACCTCCCTTATATAACACCAGTCAGTAACACCTGATCTCCAATCTTCACAATCTTCATTGGATAGTTCAGTACTGTTTGTAACCACCAGAGGGAGCTTCTGCTCAGAATTCATTTCTAGCACATTCACAACAGCAAGACCAGTATGTTCCAAATGTGGCGAAGTTTTGTGGCAGCGCCACCAATGTCTACACCATCCGAGACGGCTCCAGTCAGCAGGAGGCAAAGTTTCCGTAAGATGGTGACAGACTACATGTCTTGGCCTCTCAGTGTACTCCCAGATGGCTCTTCCCCATTCAAGTTTTGGGTCTCTAAGCTGGATACATGGCCAGAGCTTAGCCAGTATGCATTGGAGGTGCTGGCTTGCCCTGCTGCCAGTGTATTATTGGAGCGCTTCTTTAGTGCTGCAGGTGGTGTACTAACAGACCGTAGCATGCGACTATCCTCCGATAATGTAGACCGGCTTACTTTTCAGAAAATGAACAAGGCATGGATCTCGCATGAATTTGCCTGTCCGGTTTCAGATTAAATAACTGGTTGGCAACGTTGTCCATGTCTCGTGTTATGTTCATCTTTCTACCACCTGAACTCTACTGCCTGGGCTACAACACTGCCAGTTGCTGCTCAGAAGTGTTGGATGCACAGATCAAAACAATCGCTGATGTGTTTGTGGGGTTCAGTAACGCCTGCTGTTCCCCTGCTGTGTGTCCGGCAAAAATTACTGCTAGGTAGCTACACATGTTGAAAAAAACATGACATGTTAAAGTGGCTACTGCTACACATAGATAAGAGGCTACACCCTTATTTCTAAGCTGTAAACAAGTGAAACGTCACCTTTGAAACCATAAAATTATTAGTCTTTGTCACAAATCTGTAACAAAATAATTGTGACATATTACTGCAGATATCCACATGTCGAACACAAATGCTAACACAAAAGCCTACTTATGCTATAGGGTACTGATGGTGAACCTTGTCACTCCATAACTTAGACAAATCCAACTCACATCATGCCTCAAATGCTGCAATGTTGGAAGTGCATAATGTGGGTTGAACTTTGACAACAGCTGCAGTGCGAAGGTTAGCCTTCAGTGTTATTGGCTTTTAAATAAAAGCATACAAGTAAATTTAATAATCCATTGTTGATTAAGGGACGTGATGTACACCTGTAATATTGTGCAAACAATGGATGTAGGACTAGTCCTCTTCAACATTACTTATATTTGTGTCATTTCAAAAAATACATATTTAATTACAAATTTAACAACCCATATCATAAAGGTCCATCATGTAAAAATGAGAATCGGTAACAAAACTCATGCATTACCTTGTTAAAGTCAATAGTGCATAGTCACAATAGCTAAATATATACCTGCAAGTTTTGCTGAAACAACGACAACTGATAGAAAAGGTGAATGATATCTAGTTATCAGACTGAATAGCGACACCTGTACAATGTCGATATAATACTGTACCTTAACAAAAAGGCTGTTTGCAACCAATGTATTATATACGGATGGAAGCGCATCACACTAATAGATTTGAGTTATTTGAAATAGAATGGAGCAGCAACAATTAGAGAAAAATGTCAAGGATGAGGCAGTCAGACACGCTCAGCAGAGTACAAGCAGCAGTGGTTGAAGAACTAACTGGAGCGGGATCTGCACTCCAAAAATGAAAACCTCTGACTACAGTAAACACTGCACACAACTGTTCAGTAGCTGTGAAAGGCCCGTTTGTGTACTTCTATATTGTTTGCAACCAATGTATTGGATACGGATGGAAGCACGTCACACTAATAGATTTGAATTATTTGAAATAGAATGTAGCAGCAGCAATTAGAGAAAAATGTCAAGGATGAGGCAGTGAGACACGCTCAGCAGAGTACAAGCAGCAGTGGTTCAAGAACTAACTGGAGCGTGATCTGCACTCAAAAAAAAAAAACCTCACAGACTAGAGTGAACACTGCACACAACTGTTCACTATCTCTGAAAGGCTCCTTTGTGTACTTGTATAGTGTTTGCAACCAATGTATTGGATACGGATGGAAGCACGTCACACTAATAGATTTCCTTTTTTTTTAAATAGAATGGAGCAGCACCAATTAGAGAAAAATGTCAAGGATGAGGCAGTGACACACGCTCAGCAGAGTACAAGCAGCAGTGGTTCAAGAACTAACTGGAGCGTGATCTGCACTCAAAAAAAAAAAAAACCTCACGGACTAGAGTGAACACTGCACACAACTGTTCACTATCTCTGAAAGGCTCCTTTGTGTACTTCTATAGTGTTTGCAACCAATGTATTTTATACAGATGGAAGCGCGTCACACTATAATTTCTATTGAATGGAGCAGCAAGAATTACACTAAATAAAAAAAAAGAGTCTGTGAGTGACACGTGCAGATGCCTACAAACAGCGTTGGATGCAGAGCAAACTGCAGCGTCACCTGCACTCTCACACACACACCTTGCACAGAGCTGTTAAAACAACACTGCAAGGCAAAAGGAAGCTGTACACAGCGGTTGGTAAACTAGCCTGGCTAAAGCACAGTACACAAAATCGCAATCTCTAACTGTCCCTCAGAGTCAGCAGAGCAGCGTTCTGTCCCTAACTGAATTCACAGCACAGTGACGCTAAAATGGCGGCGGCGCCTTTTATAGTGCATTCTGACATCATTTCAGCATCCAATCACAGCCATGCCATTAGTTAACATGACCGCAGCATTACAGGATGTGCCCACACTTCTTAGGATTCCTCATTGGCTGACTAAAATCACATTGCCTCTCAAAGAATTATGGGAACTTCCGATTCCGGTATCGATATATGAAAAATATCGGAACTAAGTATCGGAATTCCGATACAGCGAATATCGGCCGATACCCGATACTTGCGGTATCGGAATGCTCAACTCTAGTGATGACCGAAAAGTTCGCTGAATACTTGTCAGGATCCGAAGTCTTGGTGCGCACCAATAACAATCCCCTATTTTACTTGGAAAATGCAAAATTGGGGGCCTTGGAACAATGATGAGTGGCCTGTATGGCAAAGTACCGGTACAAGATCGCATATCGGGCCGGGGCTGAGAACACGCATGCTGATGCCCTGTCGAGGATGAGCCATGAACGGCCTAGACACGACCGAGATGAAGAGTTAGAGGCAGAAGAGATTACTGGTTTTCGGGACCTCGCTAGGTCGTTGGTGGCAACGTAGGACAGATCAGAGAGGCGTCTGGGGAACAGGTGCTGGGACGACCTCAGGGTGACTGGGAACAACTCCAGCAAAAAGATAAGGAACTTGTCCAGTTGAGACAGTGGGTGGCTCTGAAGCGACTTCCCAGCCGGAGCGAAAGAGATGCTCTGTCCCCAGGGACTCTGCAGATTCTAAGGCAGTGGGAGAGACTCCAGTTAGAGGATGGTTTGCTGTATAGAAAAGTGCAGTTGGTGCGGAAGTTGGGGTCACCTGGCAAGTGGTGCTCCCAGAGAAGTTGATCCGTGTAGTGGCTATGGAGGCCCATGAGAGGGAGGCTCACTTTGGTCCGGAGAAGACGTTCCAGTGGCTTCAGAAGCTGGTATATCACCTCA
>JARQOD010013175.1:0-16714 GCA_033576555.1 Oophaga sylvatica
ACACCGCGATCATGTTTGATCGCGGTGTGCTAGAGGTTAATGTGCCGGGAGCGGTCCGTGACCGCTCCTGACACATAGTGCTGGGTGTCAGCTGTGATATACAGCTGACACCCGGCCGCGATCAGCTGCGCTCCCCCCGGGAGCGCAGCTGATCGCCCATGACGTACTATTCCGTCCATGGGAATTAGGTCCAGGGTCACATGGACGGAATAGTACGTCTGATGGCAGAGAGGGGTTAAGATTAGACCCTGCATATTTACCCAAAGTTGTGTCAAAATTCCACAGAGCTCAGGAAATAATATTGCCATCCTTTTGTCCTGACCCTAGCAACACAAAAGAGGAGAAACTACACTGTTTAGATGTTAGGAGATGTATCCTACAATATCTAGAAAGAACGAAAACTTGGAGGAAAAGCAGGTCATTACTTGTTTCTTTTCAAGGGGCGAGAAAAGGCCTAGGAGCCTCTAGACAAACTATAGCTAGATGGGTGAGAGAGGCCATTATGCTAGCTTATAGTAGTGTAGGCAGGGCTGTTTCTGAAGGACTTAAGGCCCACTCCACAAGAGCCATGGCGACATCTTGGGCGGAGAAAGCAGATGCCACGATCGACCAAATCTGTAAGGCGGCCACTTGGTCCTCTCCGTCAACTTTTTTCAGACACTATAGATTAGATTTATCTGCTACCTCTGATCTCACGTTCGGGAGAAGAGTGTTGGAAGCAGGGATCCCTCCCTAAAACAGAATGCAAATCTCTAATTCTCTCGTGGTGCCGTCATGTATGATGGAAAAACACGGGTATTACATACCTGGTAATGTGTTTTTTCATGAGACATGACGGCACCCTTATATTCCCGCCCTTTGATCACGTCACTAGTTGGGTGCATTTTAGTATTATACACTCCCTTGGATTGGGGTAATTAGAATTGCAAAAGAATGTATTGTTTATGTGTGTACTAACATGCGGAGTTCCTCTCGTGCTCTGTAAAACAACTGATGCGGAGAGAGGTGCCGCCCCTTTTATCTTGAAGGTTTCCTGTCCTTGATGGGCGGATTCCCTCTCTCTGGTGCCGTCATGTCTCATGAAAAAACACATTACCAGGTATGTGATACCCGTGTTTCTCCAGTAACCTGGATACCAGTGTTCTTTTGGCCTCCATAGGACTGTATACCAAGAGAGGGAAAGGATGTAACAACATAGTACACTATGATACTGCAAACTGATGCCATAAACCTTTTGTGAACACGGTATTTCCTTGTATATGTTGTGCAACTTTGTTCCATTTATGCTGTACTTTGAAGACAATGTTAAAAATTGCAGAAATTAGAGAAAAAAAAAAGTAACCAACCAGTAGGCGTTTAAGAGGAATCTGTCAGCTCAGTCTACTCCAAACTGATTACATGTGTGTCAAGGAAGAACACAAGGGAATCCACACCTTTAGGCTATGTGCACATGTTGAGTATTTGATTGCAGAAATTTCAGCAATGTTTATGCATGTCTAGGAATTTGTTGGCAACAAAGACTAGTGTTTTTCGCATGCATTTTTGTACAGCAATGAATAATTTCTGGAGCTAAATAAAGAGATTTTTAAAAAGGAACAGAAAAAGTTTTGTGGTGTAATTTCCTTGTTCAGCCACTTCTTTTTCATGCTTATTTGCCCCATCGCAGGATAAAAATAGCAGCAGTCAGTTGCCACAGAAATGGCACTTCATATTTGAAGCGCCAGTTATGGTACTTAGCCCTGGGTCTTCACGATGACCTGGTACAGTCGCATTGGGGTAATGGGATTAGGGGTTTGTGGCAGCAGCTGTTGCTGACACCAAACCCTAGGTTTAGTAATGAAGAGGTATCAGTCGGACATCCTCATTACTAAACCTGTGCGTAAAGACTTAAATAAACACACACCAAGAATAAAACACTTTATTTGAAATAAAACATTCAAAACATTCTTTAATCATTTGATGGTAAGCCAAGTGTTAAAGCAATATTCCACAGTGTTACCAGCCTATGTAGAAGAGTTCACAGAATGAACCTATATAGGCTGTAACCAAACAGCAATTGGCAGAACTCAGCACACAACGCTATACCTGGCGGCAGTGACACACGTGGGGTTGTTAGGGCTCATACTAACAAAAAATTGCACTCTGACCAATGTTAATCAAGGGGCTTTTCTGGAATTTTTTTCTCAGCTGAATTCTGAGAAAAGATTGTAGCATGCAAGTGTCCTTGTACATCGGACGAAACTCGCCAATGAAAGTCAATGGGTGCGAAAAAAAAAACGAAAATATTTATCTGTCCCTCGGACCATGCGAGTGCCGGACGATTTTTTTTCTTCTTCGAGCACAGGCGCCGGCTGATGACTATGCCCATTAGCTGTCACCTTCTCCCACTGTAATCAGTGACAGCAGGCATCGGAAGAAGTAGTCTCATCAGCAGGCGCTTTTTACCGCAGGTTAGTCACATCTACGGCGCCATGCTGACATCTGACAGCATGACCCCGCAGCGCTCTGACCGACAGCAACAATTAGTACAGCCACTCCGGTGTTACTCGCGCTATCACACAGAGGACAGGGTGGGAAATATCAGATATGAAATCCGTAAAAACACAAGCAAAAACTCAGCAAATCCACAAACATTTTTATACCTGCGTTTTTGCTGCGTATTTGACTGACTCAATTGAAGTAAATGGGTGAAAAATGTTGCAAAAACGCACAAAGAATTGACATTCTGCGGATTTAAACCAGTATAAATCTGGAAAGGAAAGTTACCTATCATGTGCACAGCACTCCAGGATTCTCATTGACTTTGCTGGCATAAGGATTCCCTAGTGTTTTTTGGGCCAATAGCGTGCAAGAAAAAACGCTGCAAAAAACTTCACAAATGCAGCAGGATCCACTCTATATGTGATATGCAAATGAGGCTGGAGGTGCTCTAGGCAGGAAGAAACATACTCCTCTGCATATAAATCAGACAAGTGCAATACGAACGGCACATGGAACAGTCGTACGCTGTCCGATTTTTAACCCCTTTACCCACGAGGGTTGTTTGCACGTTAATGACTGGACCAATTTTTACAATTCTGACCACCGTCTCTTTATGAGGTTATAACTCTGGAACGCTTCAACGGATCTTCCCGATTCTTTTCTCGTGCCATATTGTACTTCATGGTAGTGGTAAAATTTCTTCGATATAACTTGTGTATGAAAAAAACGAAAATATGGCGAAAATTTTGAAATTTTCAAACTTATATTATTTCTCTGTTTTAACCCCTTCATGACCCAGCCTATTTTGACCTAAATGACTTGGCCATTTTTTGCAATTCTGACCAGTGTCCCTTTATGAGGTAATAACTCAGGAACGCTTCAACGGATCATAGCGATTCTGAGATTGTTTTTTCGTGACATATTGGGCTTCATGTTAGTGGTAAATTTAGGTCGATAATTTTTGCGTTTATTTGTGAAAAAAATGGAACTTTGACCAAAATTTTGAAAATTTCGCAATTTTCAAATTTTGAATTTTTATTCTGTTAAACCAGAGAGTTATGTGACACAAAATAGTTAATAAATAACATTTCCCACATGTCTACTTTACATCAGCACAATTTTGGGAACAACATTTTTTTTTGTTAGGAAGTTATAAGGGTTAAAAGTTGACCAGCGATTTCTCATTTTTACAGCAAAATTTACAAAACCATTTTTTTTTAGGGACCACCTCACATTTGAAGTCACTTTGAGGGGTCAATATGGCAGAAAATACCCAAAAGTGACACCATTATAAAAACTGCACCCCTCAAGCTACTCAAAACTACATTCAAGAAGATTATTAACCCTTCAGGTGCTTCACAGGAACTAAAGCAACGTGGAAGGAAAAAAATGGACATTTTAATTTTTCCAACAAAATTTTTCTTTTAGCATCAATTTTTTCATTTTTGCATGGGCAACAGGATAAAATGGACCCTAAAATTTGTTGGGCAATTTCTCCTGAGTACACAGATACCTCATATGTGGTCATAAACCACTGTTTGGGCGCACGGCAGGGCTCAGAAGGGAAGGAGCGCCATTTGACTTTTTGAATGGAAAATATGCTGGAATATTTAGCGGTTGCCATGTCGCATTTGGAGAGTCCCTGTGTGCCTAAACATTGGAGCTCCCCCACAAGTGACCCCATTTTGGAAACTAGACCCCCCAAGGAACTTATCTAGATGCAGAGTGAGCACTTTGAACTCCCAGGTGCTTCCAAATTGATCCGTAAAAAAAAGAAAGTACTTTTTTTTTCACAAAAATTTTCTTTTAGCCTCAGTTTTTTCATTTTCACATGGGCAACAGTATAAATTGGATCCTAAAATTTGTTGGGCAATTTCTCCTGAGTACACAGATACCTCATATGTGGTCATAAACCACTGTTTGGGCGCACGGCAGGGCTCAGAAGGGAAGGAGCGCCATTTGACTTTTTGAATGGAAAATATGCTGGAATATTTTAGCGGTTGCCATGTCGCATTTGGAGAGTCCCTGTGTGCCTAAACATTGGAGCTCCCCCACAAGTGACCCCATTTTGGAAACTAGACCCCCCAAGGAACTTATCTAGATGCAGAGTGAGCACTTTGAACCCCAAGTGCTTCACAAATTGATCCGTAAAAAAAAGAAAGTACTTTTTTTTTTCACAAAAATTTTCTTTTAGCCTCAGTTTTTTCATTTTCACATGGGCAACAGTATAAATTGGATCCTAAAATTCGTTGGGCAATTTCTCCTGAGTACACCGATACCTCATATGTGGTCATAAACCACTGTTTGGGCGCATAGCAGGGCTCAGAAGGGAAGGAGCGCCATTTGACTTTTTGAATGGAAAATTAGCTCCAGTCGTTAGCGGACACCATGTCATGTTTGGAGAGCCCCTGTATGCTGTAAGACGGCGGTGTTCACACCGTGCAGTAACTGAGGCAGTGACCCAAGCAAGTCCAAAGTAAACAGCTTTTATTCAGCAACTCACGGGTAAAACAGGAAAAGTCCTCCGGTACGCAGCCGGGTTAACATCAGTCCATAAACACTGGTTGCCGGGGACAACGGCCACACCAGGCCGAACAGAGCCTGACTGGTGCAGAGCCGTCCCAGGCCTGGGTTCAGCTACACACAGTCCTGTGGAGCTTTCCTGCTATGCTCCTTGCAGGATCCCAACATCGAACCCCACTAATCTTTAGTGCAGGAGTTTTAAAGACCTGTGGCAAAAGCCACTGGAAAACCCGGGTTGGAGGAAGGAGGCCGCCCCTCTGCCTCCTGTGACCTCCTCCAAGAAATGAAGGCCCTGCCGGATTTTACTTAATCTCCTTAGCCAGGTAGTCTGACTAGGTCATTGCTCACCTTCATTCCTGCATTGCAGCCGCAGCTGTGTGTGTGACTGCAATGCACTCTAATGGCTTTAATAGGTCTCTGTACACATTCTGGGGGAAATATAACGTCCCTCGTAAACGATCCCGGTCACTGCCTCACATATCTCCCCCCTCTGTTCAAACTTGTGGGGTTGAACATTTGTCACCATACAGGGTGCCCGGGACAGGGCATCTGCGTTTGCTTGCAACTTCCCAGGGCGATGTTCTATAGAGAAACTGAAATTTTGTAGTGACAGGAACCACCTGGTGACTCGCGCATTCCTCTCCTTTGCATTCCTCATCCATACCAAGGGTGAGTGGTCCGTCACCAAGCGGAACTGACGCCCGAGTAAATAATAACGTAGTGATTCCAAGGCCCACTTAATAGCCAAACACTCCTTCTCTACTACGCTATAGTTTCTCTCTGCCGGGACAAGTTTTCTACTCAAGTAGGTGACCGGGTGCTCTTCACCATTCACTTTTTGTGACAACACCGCCCCTAGTCCTACCTCCGAGGCATCTGTCTGTACAATGAAGGTTTCATTGAAGTTGGGGCTGATGAGGACCGGCTGTCCACACAGGGCCAACTTCATGGACTGAAAAGCTTCTTCTGCCTGAGGGTTCCACCGAACCATTACCGTTTTCTTTCCTTTCAAGAGATCGGTTAGGGCCGCCGTTCGCCCGGCAAAATTAGGTATAAACCGGCGGTAATACCCAAGGATGCCAAGGAACGCCCTCACCTGTTTTGTACTCGATGGTTTAGGCCAGTTTTTTATGGCCTCAATTTTACTGATTTGGGGCTTGATAGCTCCTCGGCCTATCACATACCCCAAATATCGAGCTTCCTCCAGCCCTATCGCACATTTTTTTGGATTTGCTGTTAACCCCGCGGCTCTGAGAGAATCCAGCACCGCTTGTACGTGTGTTAGGTGCGTTTGCCAGTCGGTGCTAAATATGATGATATCATCTAGATACGCGGACGCGTATTCCTGATGAGGCTTGAGCACTATGTCCATCAATCTCTGAAATGTGCCGGTGCCCCATGTAACCCAAAAGGTAAGACCACATAGTGAAATAGACCCTCCGGAGTTATGAAGGCGGTTTTTTCCTTCGCCGAATCTGTGAGAGGTACCTGCCAATAACCCTTGGTGAGATCGAGCGTGGTAAAGTACTGGGCCTGCCCCAGTCTCTCAATCAGCTCGTCCACCCGGGGCATTGGATAAAGGTCGAACTTTGACACTTCATTCAATTTCCGGAAATCATTACAGAAGTGTAATGATCCGTCTGGCTTTGGAATCAGTACAATGGGGCTAGCCCACTCACTCCGTGATTCCTCTATGACGCCTAACTGCAGCATTTGTTTTACCTCAGCCGAAATGGCTTGCCTCCGGGCTTCGGTACGGTCTTATTCGCACCCTTACCCCTGGTTCGGTGACAATGTCATGTTGGATAACCGTAGTCCTACCTGGTAGCTCTGAGAACACGTCGGTATTGTTTTGCACCAGGGAGCGAGCCTCCCGTCGCTGCTGTTTAGTGAGGGCATCACTTATCCTGACCTCCCCCTTGAATGCTTCCCTGGCTGAAGGTAGAGGACTCTCTGGTGATATGTCCGGGGTGATGTCTAACTAAACACTCTCGATCTTTCCAAGGCTTTAGCAGGTTTACATGGTAGATCTACTCAGGTTTCCTCCTTCCGGGCTGATACACCCTGTAATTTACCTCCCCCACCTTTTCTCGAATCTCATATGGCCCTTGCCACTTGGCCATGAGCTTACTCTCGGCTGTGGGTACCAGCACTAATACCCGATCGCCCTTGTTAAAAGACCTGACTCTGGCTCTTTTATTATATGTGTGCCTCTGGGTTGCCTGGGCATCTAACAGATGTTCTTTCACGATGGGCATGACCGCCGCGATCCAGTCCTGCATACTAGCCACGTGTTCAATTATACTCTTATGTGGAGTCGGCTCTTGTTCCCATGTCTCTTTGGCTACGTCTAACAGACCCCTAGGGTGTCTGCCGTACAATAACTCAAAGGGAGAGAACCCTGTGGAAGCCTGGGGAACCTCACGGACAGCGAACATCAAATAGGGTAGCAACATGTCCCAATCCCTTCCATCTTTAGAAATCACCTTTTTTAACATGGACTTGAGGGTTCATTGAACCATTCTACTAACCCGTCGGTTTGAGGGTGGTACACCGAGGTGCGCAATTGTTTAATTTTTAGCAGTTTGCACAGTTCTCTTGTCACTTTGGACATAAAGGGGGTCCCCTGATCCGTCAGGATCTCCTTAGGTAGTCCCAGGCGACAGAACATGGCAAACAGTTCTCGGGCAATAAGTTTTGCCGAGGTGTGGCGTAGTGGTATAGCCTCCAGGTACCGGGTGGCATAGTCGACGACCACCAGTATGTGTTGGTGACCACGGGCGGATTTTACAATGGGTCCTACCAAATCCATTGCAATCCGTTCAAAAGGTACCTCTATTATTGGCAGGGGTACCAATGGACTACGGAAACTTGCAGTGGGTGAGGTCAACTGACATTCGGGGCAGGATTCGCAGTACCTTTTGACCTTCGCGTACAATCCTGGCCAAAAGAACCGCTGCAAGATACGTTCTAGAGTTTTTTTTTCCCCTAAGTGGCCCCCCAGCAAGTGTGAGTGTGCCAAATCTAGAATCACCCTACGATACGACTGAGGTGCTACCAACTGTTCCACAACCTCGTCCCTGATTTTATCTATCCTATAAAGCAACTCACCACTGACTACCATGCGTGGAAATACCGTATCTGCATTGGGCTGTTGGGCTACGCCGTTTACCTCTAGCACCCTTTCCCGCGCCTGAGTCAGGGTGGGATCCTGTAGCTGAGCTGTCCCAAACGTGGCCCTGGACACTTCCAGCTCGGGAATCGATGCGGTCTCCTCCACCTCTCCTGCCAGCACCTCTAAGGGAAACCTATCGGGGTCACACTCTATCCCTATATGGGACACCCCTACGGCAGGTTCGTCGGGTACAGCATCTGTAATACATTTTACCAGGGGAGAATGGATTTTGTTTTTCCACAGAGTCCAGAACAGGGGCAAGTCTCTTCCTAACACAGACCCATAGGGAAGATTTTTTACCACTCCCACCACATGTTTTATATCTCCACATGGCGTGGACAAGACTACCTCCGTAGTTGGATACTCTCGGAGGTCCCCATGGATACATACAACCCCGACCTGCCGACCGCTGGGGTTGTCTCCTGCCACCAGTAACCCATGTACCAGAGTCACGAGGCTCCCTGAGTCCAGGAGAGCCTCCGTAGGGTACCCATTAACCAGTATCTGGCATAGTTGGAGTTCACTGTCCCGGGGGGTCGAGGGTTGCTGTGCAGACGGTCTGGGCATACATTGAGACCCGGCGGCTATATCCGCAGTCCATGGGTTCCGTAGTCAGGGGACAATTAGCCATCACATGTCCTGGTCCCTGACACCGCCAGCACCTAAGGGTGGAGGTACTGTTATGTCTTGTGACAGTTTGGGAGGGAACCGGTCTCCTGCCACTCTCACTCTGGGGTTCCCCTTCAGCACGGGTACGGTGCAGACTATCCCCAGCAGGGACGCGACCCCTTTCCCAATTCCTGGGTTGGCAGGGATCGGCGTGACAGCCGAGAGGGGGCGGAGTCCCGAATAAAGTCTTGAGTGGCCGAGTAGCGCTCGATCAAACTGACTACCTGGTCGAGTGTGCCGGGGTCGCCTTGCCCCACCCATCGTTGGATAGCAGCCGGCAGAGTCCTCACCAGCCTGTCAACCACCACCCTCTCCACCATCTGGGCTGGAGACAAAGTCTCTGGCTGGAGCCACTTCTTTACCAGCTGCAGGAGGTCATAAGCCTGAGACCGCGCGGGTCGTGTCTCCACATAGGCCCATGAAAATACACGCTGAGCCCTCACGTATGTATTAACCCCCAGTCGGGCAAGGATCTCACCTTTGAGCCTCTGGTAGTCCTGGGCGTCCTCCGACTGAGATCGAAGTAGGCCTTTTGTGCATCGCTGACCAAAAACGGAGCTACTACTTCGGCCCACTGGCCGGCGGGTAGGTTTTCCCGCTCCGCTGTGCGCTCATAAATTGTCATGAAAGCTTCCACGTCGTCCTCCGGTCCCATCTTCCTCAACGCTGAGCGAACCCTGTCTCGGGCCTCGCGACGTTCAGGGGCTGGTGCCGTGGAGGTCTCCCGCAGTGCAGAAATCTGTTGCAGCAACAGTTCGTTTGTCTTTTGCTGCTGCTGGTACAATACCTGCTGTTGCTCATTGTGCCGTTGCTCCCGCTCCTGCTGTTGCCGCTGAAACTTCAGCTGCTGCTGTTGTGTAATTACCAGCTGCTTTACCAGCTCCTCCATTATGTCCACGGGTTGCGGCTGAAACGTGGCCGGCCGGATTGGGTTCATAAAGCTGCCGGTGGGGTATACCTCAGTCACAATGCCCGCATTCTCCAACCAATTGTAAGACGGCGGTGTTCACACCGTGCAGTAACTGAGGCAGTGACCCAAGCAAGTCCAAAGTAAACAGCTTTTATTCAGCAACTCACGGGTAAAACAGGAAAAGTCCTCCGGTACGCAGCCGGGTTAACATCAGTCCATAAACACTGGTTGCCGGGGACAACAGCCACACCGGGCCAAACAGAGCCTGACTGGTGCAGAGCCGTCCCAGGCCTGGGTTCAGCTACACACAGTCCTGTGGAGCTTTCCTGCTATGCTCCTTGCAGGATCCCAACATCGAACCCCACTAATCTTTAGTGCAGGAGTTTAAGACCTGTGGCAAAAGCCACTGGAAAACCCGGGTTGGAGGAAGGAGGCCGCCCCTCTGCCTCCTGTGACCTCCTCCAAGAAATGAAGGCCCTGCCGGATTTTACTTAATCTCCTTAGCTAGGTAGTCTGACTAGGTCATTGCTCACCTTCATTCCTGCATTGCAGCCGCAGCTGTGTGTGTGACTGCAATGCACTCCAATGGCTTTAATAGGTCTCTGTACACATTCTGGGGGAAATATAACGTCCCTCGTAAACGATCCCGGTCACTGCCTCACAATGCCTAAACTTTGGAGCTCCAAGGGGCGTGGCCTGAGGGAGATGTGAGCAGACGCGTGCAGCAGGAGCTCCCGCTGGATATATGACAGTTTGATAGATTGCAGCCATTATTTAGCTGTTAAATTCACATTCCTTGGAGAGGGTGTTGACCCTGACCACAGGCTCTGTAAATCAGGAGTGCACAAGCAAATGGCTGGGAAGAAAGGAGGCAAAAGGCCAGCAGGCGAGTCGGAGAAGAAGGCACAAGATGGCGCCGGTGGAGAAGATGTATTGATGGCGGGCCCGGAGGAAGATGGGGGAATCCCCAGCAGGTCAGATGCAGTGTCTAAACTGCGGAGGTTCGCCAGGCTGGAGGAAGATAAGCAGTGTCCGGCAAGTGCAGGTAGAGGTCAGAGGGGGCTTGCGGGGAGTGCAGAGGAGCCAGAGGAATCTGGTGTGGAGGATGGTGAGGAGAGTGACTGTGAAAGCCGGGAGGAAGACCAAGGAACTATGAAATGGGAGAGAGGTGAGATGGAGGAATGTAAGCGGCAAATGGGGGGGATGGTGATCCCAGAGGAGCCCACATTAAAAGACTTGTTCAAGCTGGCAATGCACTCTCACACTACTATTACTGAGGTGGCAGCACAGCTTGGGGTCCTGCAGGCCAGCATGTCTAAGTTACAGCACTCCATGCATGTCACTAAGGAAAGGATGGGGGAAGCTGAGAAACGTATTAGCACTGTGGAAGATACTATTGCAAAATCTGACAAGCAGCATCAGCGTATGGCCACTGCAATGTCAGCTGTGCAGGCAAAGACTGATGACCTAGAGAATAGGTCAAGACGTAATAATGTGCGGATTATTGGGGTGCCGGAAAAAACAGAAGGCTCTGCACCCACCGAGTTCTTTGAACAGTGGCTGTTGAACACTATTGGCCAGAACAACCTGTCCCGTTTATATGCCGTGGAAAGAGCTCACCGTGTCCCTGCATTCCCTCTCCCCCCTGGCCGTCCTCCAAGACAAGTGCTTGTCAAGGTTCTGCATTATCGGGACAGGGATGCTATTCTTCGCTTTTCCAAGAATCATCCGGACCTGAAAATCAACGGCTCCAGGATTTCCATTTACCCGGACTTCTCTATGGAGGTTCAAAAGCAGAGGGCCAAATTCGTTGACATTAAGAAGAGGTTGAGAGCCCTGGGTGTGCCGTACTCAATGATATATCCGGCTAAACTGAGAGTGGTAGACGGGACACTGTCCATTTCTTCCCGGATGCAAAGGAGGCCCTTAACTGGATGGACAGCAACGAGACGCGTCTCCGCAAGGCAAATTCTAAAGGCTCCGCTGGCTGACTGAGCTGACTTGTCCTTTAATCGGGACAGGTCTTGTCCTTTAATCGGGACCGGATCTTACATATATCCGCTCTTCCCTCCTGAATACCTTTTTCTCAGGAGGAAGACCCTCCCTCTCATTTTGGGAAATAATTTTGCTGTGCATTGGAGGGGGAGGGAGAAATTTTCCTACCTTTTTCTAGTTCATGTGTTCTGGACATGTTAAATGTATTTAACAGAAAGCTAAATGTGAATGTTTTATGGTTAACTGTTGAGTATTGTTTGGCTGCAATCACTAGCCATATGCTACTCCCAGAGTTTGGGAGAAAAGCGGGTTTGCTTCGGTGAAGTGGATACTCTGAATCGGATAAAGTACGCCCTCTCCTCCGTGACACCTGGAGGAGATGGAAAGCTTGAGTTGGGTGAAGTTGGGGTATTGTGTGAGGGGGGGTGGAGGGTGGGGAGGGAGGGGGGAATGTTAAACTATTGTCTATGTCACACAGGTTCGAGTGGAGACAGCCTTACTAATTCACAAATGAGGAAATGGATGACACGGTATTTGGGGTTGCAGGGTAATGGCGGATAAAATAAAAATAATAAGTTGGAACGTTAGAGGGTTGGCGTCCGGAGTAAAAAGACAGGCAATGTTTACTTTCTTGCTTGATGCCAAACCTGCAGTCATATGCTTGCAAGAAACCCACTTGATAAAGAGTAGAACGCATCTTCTTAAAAAAAGATGGCTGCAGGCGGGGTATCATGCAACATATTCCACATACTCACGGGGGGTCAGTGTTCTTGTTCGCACAGGTATACCTTTTGAACAGTGTAAAGTGATTATAGACCCGCTGGGACGGTTCGTATGCTTGCTATGTAAATTGTCTGGTATACTGATGCTACTGATCTCGATATATATCCCTCCGCCGTATTGTGGGAAAGTGCTGCACAAGGTCATGGAGGTAGTGGGCGATTTCCCGGGGGTTCCCTTTCTGATAATTGGTGACTTCAACAATGTTCCTGATGCCCATTGGGACAGAGGTGGTCGGGAGGCACTGAGACTGGGTGGTAATTGCACCCCCTTTGGGGCGGTTCTGAAGGAGACTGCACTAATAGACATATGGAGAACCCATCACCCCGGAATTTATAAGTACTCCTGCTTCTCTCCCGCCTCTGCCTCGCTGTCCAGGATTGATCTGGCCCTGGGGAATGGCCCGATGCTAAGTCTAGTGGGTGAGGTAACTTATTTGGCTAGAACTCTGTCGGATCACTCGCCTATGTGTGTGGTGCTTCAGGGCAGGGCTCTGAGTTTTCCAGGAGACCCCTGTGGAGGCTAAATCCGTTCTGGCTCCAGCTGATTGATCTGGACGGCCATGAAGGGGATGACCTGACGGAATTCTTTAAAATTAATATGGGCTCGGCTTCGGTATTGATTGTATGGGAAGCCATGAAGGCTTACTTCAGAGGGTTGTGCATTAAAAACATATCGCAAGTTAAAACCGAAACGGGCAGGAGAGACCAGGAGTTGATTAGGTCATTAGAGGGAGCAGAGGCGGCACTAATTGAGGAGCAAACCCCTGAGGCCCGGGAACGTTTGAGATCAGCGCAGAGAGGTTTGTAATATGACTATGAAAACTGCGGAGAGGAAAAGGCTGTTCTGCACGATGAAGTTTTTCGAGGAGGGAGAGAGAGCGGGTCACCTTCTGTCCAGGGTGGTGGCGGCCCAAAGGGAATCGGCGTATATCACTAAATTAAAGGGGAAAGACGGTTGTGAGCATACAGGCAGTAGGGCCATACTGGAGGTAATGATGGGATTTTACTCAAATCTGTACCAGTCACACGTGCAGCCATCGGAGGAGGAAATTGATAACTTTTTAGTGGGTGTGCAGCTTCCACGACTCTCACTGGCGGAGCAGAGGCTTCTTGAGGAGCCCTTTGATATGGAGGAACTTGAGGCCGCTCTGGCCTCTGTACCTAGTGACAAGGCCCCAGGGGGGGACGGTATCCCAGGAGAAGTCTACAAAAAATACAAAGAGGTGTTGCTTCCCAAGTTGATGGAGGTTTACACTGCGAGTTTGGCGGGGGGGGGGGGAAGTTGCCCCGGTCCATGCGAGAGGCAATAATTGTTGTCCTACCAAAGCAGGGAAAAGATTTGACGGACCCAGCTTCATATCGTCCGATCTCTTTGTTGACCACTGTCATTAAGTTATTGGCCAAAATGCTGGCGAACCGACTTAACAAGGTCATCGAATCCCTAATTCACCAAGACCAGTCAGGGTTTATGCCCAATAAATCCACAGCTATAAATCTCCGGCGATTATACTTAAACATGCAGGCGAGGGCGGATAATGTGGGACAG
This sequence comes from Oophaga sylvatica, assembly GCA_033576555.1. Lineage (NCBI taxonomy): Eukaryota > Metazoa > Chordata > Amphibia > Anura > Dendrobatidae > Oophaga > Oophaga sylvatica. The sequence continues at coordinate 14,082 of JARQOD010013175.1, forward strand.
AGAGTAATAGTTTCCCTGGATGCCGCTAAGGCGTTCGACAGTGTGGAGTGGAGGTATTTGTGGGCGGTAATGAAAACCATGGGATTTGGTGATCTGTTTGTGGGTTGGGTACGTTTGCTATATACATCCCCTAGTGCTAAAATACGGGTTAATGGTCTGCTGTCTGAGAGTTTCTCCCTACATAGGGGAACGAGGCAGGGGTGCCCCCTGTCCCCCCTGCTGTTTGCGATCGCTGTAGAACCGTTAGCTGCAAAGATACGTGGTACCACAGATATTCGGGGATTCCAATATGGCTCCCACGTAGAGAAAGTGGCCTTATACGCGGATGATGTGCTACTGTTTCTGGCTGACCCGAGCGACTCCATAAGTTCGGCTATAGCAGTTATTAGTAAATTCGGCTCTATTTCTGGACAGACTATCAACTGGGATAAATCCGTGTTGCTTCCCGTGGACTCTGCTGCTCCCCTAGTGCTAGATCCTGGGACCCCTTTGAGGGTGGTTAGTGAGTTTAAATATTTGGGCATTGTGATCCCTGCTAAATTGGAGGAATATGAACGGCTCAATCTTACCCCCCTTATCAATAAGTTTCAACAAAAAATTGCAGCATGGAAGAAACTATTCCTGTCTGTGGCGGGTAGAGCAAATTTATTAAAAATGATCCTCATGCCCCAACTCCTATATATACTCCATAATACGCCTGTCTGGTTGGCGCAAAATAAATTCTACCGGATTGATTCTCTTTTCCGGACTTGATCTGGAAGGGTAGTAGGGCACGCATTAAACTTGAACATCTACAGAGGTCAAAAGAGATGGGGGGCCTGGCAATCCCGAACCCGTGGGTTTATATGTGTCATCCCAATGTCAGCATATGGTGGGGTGGGGGAGCCTACCCAATCTACGTCGGCTGGGAAGCTCATTGAGTTTATAGTGGGCAGAGGTCCGTCGCTTGCTAGTTTAGAGGCTGGTAGGTTCCGGGTGAACCCTAAAAGGCTCCGGACGATCGCTATGGTGGACAAGATTTGGCAAAGAGTTAGACAATGGAGGGGCATTACGGAGCTCACGCGCTTCTCGTCGGTTTGGTTTGACCCGAGACTGGGGAGTTAATGCGTCTGAGGGGATTTGCTCAATGGAGAAGGGTCGGGATATGGTTTGTGTCACAGCTGTTGGTTGGCGGCATGCTTAAGACTTTTGAGGAGATCAGGAAGGAATTCCCTCTGAGTCAATCCCTCTTTTTTCAATATTTGCAGCTGCGGCATGCAATCAATCGACAGCTTAAAACATCAAGAATAGTGGTGCAATCAGATGCGATGGTGAATCTTATAGGTCACTAAGGGGCACTAAGGGTTTCATCTCCCTCGTATATAAGGGTTTTTTGGATTCATTCCTGGTACGGCACCCGGCTAAGTCCAGAGAAAAATGGGAAGAGGATGTGGGACCAATCTCGGACTCTCAGTGGGAGAGCGTATTACAATTCATCCCCAAGGTCTCTATGAGTGAAGCCAGGAGAGTCTCACAACTCTACCTAACACATAGGGTATACAGGACCCCGGTCTGGATGAAGAGGGCAGGCCTGAGGAGGGATTCCTGCTGTCCGCGCTGCTCTGAGGATGGGGCAGATCTCCTACATATGATGTGGTCCTGCCCTGTCCTACAGAACTTTTGGGTACAAACACTTAATTTGACACAGGAGGTAATGGAGTGGATCTTATAAGGAACCCGCTGATGTGTGTATTGGGTGCATGGAGGATATCGCGGTTGATGAGTGGGGAAAGCTGACCATAGCCAGAATCCTAAATGCTGCCAGAAAGCTCATTGCGGCCCACTGGTTAGATGACAAAGCGCCAGTTAGACAAGAACTGATTAATAAGGTTAACTTTATTGTTATGATGGAACAGAACATAATATGCGAAAAGAGGTCAACACATGCAGTTTGAGAATGTGTGGGGTGGCTGGATAGAGCACCCGGGCCTGGCTTCGGAGGCTCTTATGAGAGAAAGAATGCGTCTGCCTACCGCCCTTGACCCTCTGAGTTGGTACTTTAAACAGGGATCGAAGTGGTTGTCTCGAAAAAAAGGATTCAAAATGTGACATGGTGTGTGATATGTGCAATGATTTAAAGGGAAGGGTTAGGGTGGAGGGGGGAGGGTAGGGGACTTAGGATGTAAGAATAGTTATATTGCCTGTCAGTTGAATACGGTTTATATTATATGCTAAAGTTAAATGTACTGTCAAAGTTTCATGCTGACAATTTTTAAATAAAAATCATCTGATTTAAAAAAAAACTTTGGAGCTCCACCACAAATGACCCCATTTTGGAAACTAGACCCCCTAAGAACTTATGCAGATGCACAGTGAGCACTTTGAACCCCCAGGTGCTTCACAAAATTTATAACGCAGAGCTGTGAAAATAAAAAATCATTTTTTTTTCTCAAAAAATGATTATTTAGCCCCCTAATATTTATTTTCACAATGGTTACAGGAGAAATTGGACCACAAAAGTTGTTGTCTAATTTGTCCTAAGTACGCTAGTACCTCACATGTGGGGAGAACCACTGTTTGGGCACACGTCAGGGCTTGGAAGGGATGTAGTGACGCTTATGCCGACTTGATGGAATGGTCTGCGGGCGGCAGAG
>JARQOD010013176.1:0-16710 GCA_033576555.1 Oophaga sylvatica
GAAAATAGGTTAGCTGGTCCTTTTAAGGCAGGGCTGCAATGATGTTGAAATGTGTTTTGGGGGATAAAGTCATGTTCTAGCCAAATATTGACTTTGCAAGTAATTGCTGTTTAGCTGATCACTCTTTATAACATTCTGGAGTATATGCAAATTGCCATTAGAAAAAGTGAAGCAGTAGACTTTGTAAAAATTAATATTTGTGTCATTCTCAAAACTTTTGGCCATGACTGTAGAGGACAATGTTTACTTACATCCTGAGCTTGTTCTCGTCTGGAGGGGGTTTACTCGCATTGTGAGGAGGACCTGTGAAAACAATGTTAGTTTTGTGGACTGCCACGGGTGTCCTACTGGGTTTGACACTGGGGGCAGTGGAACATGACAGAGTGAAGTCAAAACTAGGGTAATTTATGATCTTAGCTTATTGGGTGACAAATTCTACGAATACAGTGAAAGGAGGGAATGGTACATTATGATTTTGTTTATACCGTGAACCATATGTAACCCATTTTTCTTGTAGAATGTAAGGAAGTTTTTGTATTATCGGATTGACACCCTAGCGTTGTCTAAAATGCCAATCCGGGCAAGTCTCCTTCCTCCTGGGCAACCTGTAACTGTATCAATAAATCACTAAATTCTCTAAGCTTTTGATAACCTTTAGGTCCTATCTTAGGAAAATGACTTCTACTGTCCCATAGCATTCATCAAGTCTTTCCCACACTTTGTGTAGACCTATGTGTGGATGCTTTATATTGATGTCTCTTAGTCTTTTGGCATGCTTGACCGACTCACTTCCGAGCCACTTTACTAGGAGGTCTAACTCCTCACTATTAGAAAGGTCCAGACTATGAATGGCGTTCCGGAATGAGGCTCGCCATGACCTATAGGTCTCGGGTTTATCAGTGAACTTTACAAGTCCTTTTGTAACCAGTTCTTGGCGGACAAGGAACTTTGCAAAGTCTATGTTGGCTTGGTCAGTGCTGGCACGAGCTGGTGTGTTATAGTCATGTCTAGTGTGTGGTGTATCACCATACCTGTGAGACGCTTCTGACTTCGTATAGTCTGTGCAGTACCTTCTCGGTGAAGGAGTGTCTCTTTAAGGCGGGATGGGAGCTGTACTTCTGCTCAGTGGAACAGCCGCTGTTGTCGACATCTCTGTGCTGGACGACTCCTTGTTTGTGGTAACGAATTTCGGGGTTGGATCGCTGGTAGCCGGCGTAGGCTGGTCGATGTGGTGCATCAGGGCTGTCATCCATGCCGGAATGTTGACGGACGTACTCTGCGACACACTGCGCTGGATCTTGCTGTCCTAGATCTGGTCCGCGAATGTTGCTGTGTCTCTCACAATCAGGATCCTTCATAGTTTCCAAATACTCTGCTTTAGCAATTGCAGCTGCTGTCTCTTTGTCTGCTGCAAGTCTTTCTAGCTCTGCTTGCAAACGTGCAGTTTCGGTTTGCAGGCGTGCGGTTTCGGCCTCTGTCTCTGCCTGCAGACGTGCGGTTTCGGCCTCTCTTTCTGCCTGCAGACGTGCGCTTTCGGCCTGCAGACATGCGGTATCTGCATCTTGCTCCGCCTGTCTCAGCTTTAGGCGCATCTCTCTTTCGGCGAAGGAGGATCTTGCTTTGGCTGCCTCAGCTTCGCACGGGCGACAGCAGCGAGCTCTGCTGATGACGACCTGCTGGAGCTTGCTCGTGACCTTGTTTTGAGTGAGGATGTGCTGTTTTGAGACATTGTGCGCTTAGCTGCGTATGCTAGTATATTAGCGAGAAACAGTCTATGCGCGGTGGCTTCTGCGTGGGGGAATGATGAAGCGCCTCATGGCGAGCTGCACTCTCGGTACTTGTGACTGTATGGCGGCCGCTGCAGTATCCGCAGGCAGTGCAGTGTGGGTACAAGGGGCTCCTTAAGTCGTATTCACTATCGCAGGCGTTTAGCATCTGTTTTACTGTTCTGCCTTCATACACATTGACACGGTGTGCAATCTAGCATACAGCCTAAACCATGATTCTATCTTCCAAATAAGCAGACTGTCCTCTGTAGTCTAACTTGTTTATTGGTGAACAGTATAGAACATGTAAGGTAAAACTATAAAAATACAAATGACATAGATAAGTATTGGGCACACAGCTGACACTTTACAATTAACAGGAAATTATACAGTATGATGCAAACTTTACACAGGATTCTAATAACATCTCCTATGCACTGGCTGCTATACAGTTAATAACCTCCTAAACACTGCATTGCTAGAGAAGATATTGATCTTACCAGATATGCTTTACCAGGATAGCAAACTCAAGTTGGAGAGGTTACAGGAGAGCACATGAACACGTGTATTCCCTGAAGTACATGGAAGAAAATGGAGCTTCTTCTCCCAGCATACCTTGCTTCAATCCCACAATGCAATACTCTATCTGCTTGTTTAAGGCACAGGCTATAAATTTAGCCACCACTGGATGGTTCTATAACAAATAACCCAGGACACAGTACAAAACATACTGCCCTGTTCTCAGATGGGCAGAACAATGGCTCAGGAAGTGCCAAAAGTCTTAAAACTAGTTGTTTGGCTAGGTTGTAGCCTTCAAACAAGCTTTAATAGACTGGCGAACCCGAATAGAAAAACAGACATACATTAAAACGTCCGTGTTCAGGGTTCAGTACTGGACACAGGGTGTCCAGTACAGACCCCAATCTTTACCATTCTGGTTTGTTCAACCCTACTATGGTCACTCAAAATCTATCTCTGATGTTGTCATCATTCAAGACCTTTTAGTCTGAGTATTTAGGCAGTAGTGCATGCTGCTTCCTTTTGCTTTACAGAAGTAAACCCACAATTCCTACTCAGCTGTTCCTGAGTGCTATCCAGCATCCAGCTTGTACTACCAAGTGACTATTTGTAGTACTGTCTAAGGCTGCAAAGTATTGTCCATACCCTCAGCTCTGCTGTATAAATGGATCTTCCAATCTACTCGTCTTTGCTGTTACAAAGTGCTTTCCCACAAGTAGCTTTCCTATATCAAGATCTCCACCAGCATTTCCATCTCCAATAAGCTTGTCCGCAGAGGGAAGCATGAAGTGCTCCAAAATTTCCTGGTAGACGGCTGTGCTGACTTTGGTCCTAATAAAACACACTGGACCTACACCAGCAGATGACATGGCTCCCAAAACCATCATTGATTGTGGATAGTTCACACTAGACCTTCGAAATCAAGGTCCCAGACAGAGTCTGGAGGAAAAGTGGAGAGACAGATAATCCAGGCTGCTTGACAATCAGTGATGGTTTGGGGAGCCATGTCATCTGCTGTTGTAGGTCCACTGTGTTTTATCAAGACGAAAGTCAGCGCAGCCGTCTACCAGGAAATTTTGGAGCACTTCATGCTTCCCTCTGCCGACAAGCTTTTTGGAGATGGAAATTTCATTCTCCACCAGGACTTGGCACCTGTCCACACTGCCAAAAGTACCAATACCTGGTTTAAAAACAATAGCATCACTGTGCTTGATTGGCCAGAAAACTCTCCAGACCTATTGTATTGTCTATGGGGTATTGTCAAGAGAAGATGAGAGACACCAGATGCCACAATGCAGACCAGCTGAATGCTGCTATCAAAGCAAACTGGCCTTCCATAACACCTCAGCAGTGCCACAGACTGATTGACTCCATGACACGCCGCATTGATGCAAAAGGAGCCCCGACCAAGTATTGATGGCGTTTACTGTACATACATTTCACTAGGCCAATATTTTGAATTTTAAAATCATTTTTTCAAGCTGGTGTTATAAAGTATTCTAATTTACTGAGAATGACTTTTGGGTTTTCATTGGCTGTAAGCCATAATCATCAACATTAACAGAAATAAACACTTGAAATAGATCACTCTGTTGTAATGATTCTATTTAATATATGAGTTTCACTTTTTGTTTTGAAGACCTGAAATAAATTAACTTTTTGATGATATTCTAATTTTGTGAGATAAACCTGTATGTACAGGAACCGGCAGGGTCAATTGCAGTTTTTAGTGAATAACCTTTTTTTTTTAGTTAGTTGCTACACAGTCATTGCTATACTACTTGCTGTTAAGAGCATTCAGGGTGAACCTGCCGTGGGGAGCCATCCTTGGTCAGGTAGGCACAATCCAGGGTCAGAGTAGGGTTTTTACCACTCTGAACATAGTAACATAGTAACATAGTTATTAAGGTTGAAGGAAGACTTTAAGTCCATCTAGTTCAACCCATATCCTATCCTAACCTGCCCTAACATGTTGATCCAGAGGAAGGCAAAAAAAACCCAAGTGGCAAACAGTAAGCTTCACATTGGGGAAAAAAAATTCCTTCCCGACTCCACATACGGCAATCAGACTAGCTCCCTGGATCAACGCTGTATCTAGGAAACTAGTGAATATAGCCTGTAATATTATACTTTTCAAGAAAGGCATCCAGTCCCTTCTTAAATTTTAGTAAGGAATCACTCATTACAACATAAGACGGCAGAGAGTTCCATAGTCTCACTGCTCTTACAGTAAAGAATCTGCGTCTGTGATTATGGCTAAACCTTCTTTCCTCCAGACGTAGAGGATGCCCCCTTGTCCCCGTCACAGGTCTAAGAGTAAAAAGATCATTAAAAGGTCTTTGTACTGTCCCCTCATATATTTATACATTGTAATAAGATCACCCTAAGCCTTCGTTTTTCCAAACTAAATAACCCCAAGTGTAATAACCTGTCTTGGTATTGCAGACCCCCCAGTTCTCTAATAACCTTGGTCGCTCTTCTCTGCACCCGCTCCAGTTCAGCTATGTCTTTCTTATACACCGGAGAACAGAACTGCACACAGTATTCTAAGTGTGGTCGCACCAGTGACTTGTATAGAGGTAAAATTATGTTCTCCTCATGAGCATCTATGCCTCTTTTAATGCATCCCATTATTTTATTTGCCTTGGCAGCAGCTGCCTGACATTGGCCACTAAATGTGAGTTTGTCGTCCACCCATACACCCAGGTCTTTTTCAGTGACAGTTTTGCCCAGTGTTTTACAATTAAGCACATAATTATACATCTTATTTGTTCTACCCAAGTGCATGACCTTACATTTATCCCCATTAAAGCTCATTTGCCATTTATCAGCCCAAGCTTCTAGTTTACATAAATCCTCCTGTAATATAAAATTATCCTCCTCTGTATTTATTACCCTGCAGAGTTTAGTGTCATCTGCAAATATTGAAATACTACTCTGTATGCCCCCTACAAGGTCATTAATAAATATGTTAAAGAGAAGCGGCCCCAATACTGACCCCTGTGGTACCCCACTGCTAACCGTGACCCAGTCCGAGTGTGCTCCATTAATAACCACCCTTTGTTTTCTATCCATGAGCCAGTTCTTAACCCACTTACACATATTTTCCCCTATCCCCATTGTTCTCATTTTATGTATCAACCTTTTGTGTGGCACTGTATCAAAAGCTTTTGAAAAGTCCATGAACACCACGTCCACTGCATTCCCTTGGTCCAGTCCTGAACTTACACCTTCATAAAAGCTTATCAGATTAGTCTGACAAGAACGGTCCCTCGTAAACCCATGCTGATACTGTGTCATGAGGCTTTTTCAGCTTCAGATACTCCAATATAGTATGCCTTAAAAACCCTCCAGGATTTTACCCACAGTAGACGTTAAGCTCACTGGCCTATAATTTCCAGGTTCAGTTTTTGCCCACTTTTTGAATATTGGCACCACATTTGCTATACCCCAGTCCTGTGGTACAGACCCAGTTATTATGGAATCTTTAAAGATTAAAAATAATGGTCTATCTATAACTGTACTTAATTCCTGCAGTACTCGGGGGTGTATCCCATCCGGGCCCGGGGATTTGTCAACTTTAGTGATTTTTAGACGCCGCCGTACTTCCTGCTGGGTTAAGCAGGTGACATTTAATGGAGAAATTTTTTATCTCTGATCATGTTATCTGTCATGGGATTTTCTTGTGTAAATACAGTTGAAAAAAAGTCATTTAGCATATTGGCTTTTTCCTCATCCTCATCCACCATTTCACCCAGACTATTTTTAAGGGGACCAACACTATCATTTTTTAGTTTCTTGCTATTTATGTAGTTAAAGAATATTTTGGGATTATTTTTACTTTCTCTGGCAATGAGTCTCTCTGCCTCAATCTTTGCTGTCTTGATTTGCTTTTTACAGAATTTATTCAGTCTTCTGTATTTATTTAATGCCTCCTCACTACCTACTTGCTTTAATTCCCTAAACGCTTTCTTTTTGTCCCTTATTGCGCCCCTTACAGCTCTATTTAGCCATAGTGGTTTCCTCCTAATTCTAGCATGTTTATTCCCATAGGGTATATACTGTGCACAGGTCCTATTCAGGATACTAATAAACGTCTCCCATTTTCTTTGTGTATTTTTATGTCTCAGGATATCATCCCAGTTTATTGCACCAAGACATCTCTCATCCGTTGGAAATTTGCCTTCCTGAAGTTTAGTGTCCTTGTAACCCCTCGACTACACATCTTATTAAAGGATACATGAAAGCTTATTATTTTGTGATCACTATTACCCAAGTGACCCCCAACCCTTATATTTGATATGCGGTCCGGCCTGTTGGATAATATTAGGTCTAGCAGTGCCCCCCCTCTTGTTGGGTCCTGAACTAGTTGTGAAAGGTAATTGTCTCTCATAGTTGCCAAAAACTTATTACCTTTACTGGAACTGCAGGTTTCTGTTCCCCAATGTATTTCAGGGTAGTTGAAGTCCCCCATAATAATGACTTCTCCTTGAGTTGCTGCTTCATCTATTTGCTTCACGAGGATATTCTCTGTTGCTTCCATTATTTTAGGAGACTTATAACAAACCCCTATCAGTAATTTATTATTTTTCCCCCCTCCCCTAATCTCCACCCACAGAGACTCTACATCTTCATTAGATTCACAGATATCACGCAGGATGGGTTTTAAGGATGATTTTACATATAAACACACCCCCCACCTCGCTTATTTTTACGGTCATTCTAAACAGACTATAGCCCTGTAAATTAACCGCCCAGTCGTGGCTCTCATCCAGCCAAGTCTCAGATATCCCCACCATGTCATAATTATGTTCCAACAAAATTAATTCTAATTCCGTCATTTTGTTGGTGAGGCTTCTGGCATTAGTATACATGCACTTTATGTATCTCTCTGAACCTCTATTCTTTCTTAAATTATTAACTGTTCTAAACCCACCCCCCATGCCACCCCACCCCCAATTTCATTATTTGTGCCCAGGTCTCTATCTGCACTGCCTCCCCTCTTATAAAATGAATACCCTGGGATCTGTCAGGTTCAGGTATTTATCCCCTGGTTTGTACGCGACCCGTAGCTTGTGCTGTCATAATATCGGGTTGTCCTGCTCCTCTACATTAATATCTCTATATCCATGATAATCACATTTAGTGAATTCACCTCACCAGGTGAACCCTTAACAATTCATAATTTTGCACCAATGATCTATTCATGAGGTAATGTCATGTGCATGGACCCTAACACAGCCATAATAGGCAAACTTTTTTACATCACTGTCATAAATACAAGTTAGGTATAAGATATTAATATTCTCTTTCATCTATAAACAGAATACATAAGGATGTCTGCTTTACTTGCAGACAATGGTCCTGATTCACAATTTGCAGAATTTTTAATTCTGCAAATTGTCTCTTCAGAGAGGAAGAGAGCTAGAACTCTAGTGCCACCTATTGGAAGGTAGCAATCCTACAAGTCAATGTTGACCCTTTAACAAGCCTTGTCACATGACCTACGATAATAGCCAAACCAGAATCTCAATTTGCAGACACTGTGCTTCGGGGTACTGCCCCTCGTCAGTGCAAAGCGGAGATCTGGTTTGACTGTGTGATCTCCGTAAGGAGAACCGATACTTCTTGGATAATGGTCGGACGCCTCTCACACAGCCAAACCAGATCTCACACTTTGCACTGATGAGGGGCAGTACCCCGAAGCACAGTGTCTGCAAATTGAGATTCTGGTTTGGCTATTATCCTAGGTCATGTGACAAGGCTCGTTAAAGGGTCAACACTGACTTGTAGGATTGCTACCTTCCAGTAGGTGGCACTAGAGTTCTAGCTCTCTTCCTCTCTGAAGAGACAATTTGCAAAATTAGCATATTTCCCAGAGGAGCATTGTGGCTTTAAGTCTCCTCATATCGGCATGCTCAGAATTTTTAAGTAATTTTTTACCTTGTCCCACAATATTTGGTGAATTTTTGCAGATTCAAAGATGATTATTTTCTTGGCTCTTTTGCTTTTTGTGCACCTTTTGAGAGAAAAAATAGTCGCACAACCCTATGAATAAGCTAAAGGTAGCCTCAAAGTGTTTGAGAAAAAACTTAGTAGATTTTGTGTTCTGCTAAAGTACTGGAGTTCAGTTGTGCAGAATTGTTCCTACATTTAAAAAAATTGCAAGTGATTTATCAGGCTAAAACATCGCTTATAATGTCGACAAGTAAAAACAACAGGAAAGTTAGCTTAAAAAAAGGGGTGAAAATGACAGAATGAATAAGGCGCAGATCTAAAATGTCACTATCGGAACCATTTTTACTCTAGAAAAGAGGCGCAAACCAATAATGAGTTGTCCTTAATATAGTAGTTACTGTAATTTATCTTACTTTCTTTATAATGTTGTTTTTTTTGTATAGTGGCCCACAGCCGGAGGGATATAGGTCAATTTGAAGAGTAAGCAATGCTTGTAGTTGGAATTACTTTCTTTTAATCACATTAAATATATATGTAAAATGTCCCCAATTCTGCACCTGTATAATTGTCACTTAATCTGACATTTCTATTGTAACATTAAAATGATGCAGTATGTAAAGTTTTAGCATAACCATTTATGCATGATTAATTGAGTTTGTAAGTATTGTTGCTAAACTAGACAATATTTCTAAAGATTTCTATAGTTCAAAGATTGCCCTATGGCTGTCTGGCCAATACATCTTCCCGCGCACACCGTTTACAAGCATTTTTCTTCTCAATATGTTGTCTTTGGTTGGTGCGACATTGTTTGAGGACAGGTCTGTTTGGGTCATTGTGGTTTTCTTTACATCTCAGCAGTGGTCCCGAGTGCAGCACTTTGGCCATACATCTTCCATGTCAGTGCTATCAAAGGCACATGGATGTATCCTGGTGACCAATCAGGAAAGCCCTGCATCGCCACAGAGGGACATATTGGCGAACCAAGTCTTATTTAATGACAGTCATTGTTCAATATGAACAAAAGAAGGTCCTGTATATTTACATGCCGCCTTGTATATGGGTCATCTATATGGCACATTCATCATATCTAGAATCAGAGGGAAAACATCGCATACATTTTGTCAAAATCTGCCATTGTCATATGCACACGGATGTCTGCTGACACAGACATAGAACAAAAGTTTTGATTAATCACTTTCGCTCCGTATTCCAGTGCAATTCCATAATCCTCATAATAACAAGCCCTTTCAGCTTTAGAATCTAAAGAAGCCACGGACCAGACTACGCCATTGTCTTCTATCTGTGTGATCACAAGAAGTATTTGCTTTCAGCGTAGGATCAACACAGGCAGTTTTAACTAGAATTTTATTAAATTTAACAACTTTCTTAAAGCTGAGCTGACACAAGTAAAAGTCAATAAAGCTGCAGAACATTGTGTCTGCTTGGGTTAGAAACGGATTGGTGATACTACAAATACAGCACCTCGGAAGCTTATCTGAGGTTGCTATTTAAAGGCAGATAAATCAGGTTTTAACTCTGTTTGATTAAGTGATTTTTGCATATGTTCATTTATCAATCAGATATTAATTAAAGTACAAATGTCTTCTTTAAATACTGTGACTTATCTGAGAACGGAGTATGCTGCTATCACAGACGTATGCAAATGCATGCTGATTGAGCCAATGCTTTGCATGAAAGGATGTTTGATAAGAAACTAATGTCAGATAACACCAAGAACACAAGCATCAGTGAATCATCCACAAATGAAAGCATTGCCAGAAAAAAAATAACAATTCAACTTACAATTAATATTGTTAAATGATAACAGAAATAATACAGATTGAAATAATAATCGCTGCATGAGCAATGCAAGATATTGAGGAATCTAGTGCTAAGGAACCGGTACAGAAAATATCCCTTGGCTTATTATGCAAATAGGGACTTTTCTTTATAATATGATTTACTACATTTACTCTCCCTTCATAACCACATCCATATATTTTATAGCTGGTGCCGGCCATGACACATAAGGTGATTGGTGTCTGGTAGCCACTTATTCATCTTTCCTTATGGTCATAAACATGTAAGTTCTACCAGTCTGAACATGTATGTTTATGAGGTAGTTCTATCAGTGTTGCCTGAATGAGAGGACAGCAACAGTTATCTAACTTGTTTGGTTGGCTTTACACATTGAGACTACATTGACCAAGCTGCTAGTTTATACTTAAAGGGAATCTGTAATCTGATTTTTGCCATTTAATCTGAGAGCAGCATAATATAGACCATGAGACCCTGACTGTAGGTATGTGTCACTTACTAGGCTGTGTGTTATAGTTTCAATACAACAGTGTTTAATAAGTGCGAAATTAATAGTGCCAGGACTACAGCTCAGGAGACCAGCAGTCAGGCTAATATGTGTAACCCCGCCCCCAGCACTAAATAGCAACTTGCTCACAATGCACAGTGTACACAAGAAGTTGCCTATTAGAGGTTATGGGCAGCCTAAAGAAGAAGACTTGGCTATGCTACATCTACATCAGAAAAAACAGGTATTCAATTAAAACTATGCCTATGAGCCCGGTAAGCGATACATCAGTGGAATCAGGTTTTATTGCCCTATGTTAAGATGCTCTAATATTATATAGCCAAACCTGCTGACACTTTCGTTTAAAACCTATACCCTATTATTTCTGTAAAATATAAGAAAATAACTAATGAATTCTAATAAGACTTAAATTGTAAGCAGAAAACAAATAACATATACAGTGGGTATGGAAAGTATTCAGACCCCTTTAAATTTTTCACTCTTTGTTTCATTACAGCCATTTGGTAAATTCAAAAAAGTTCAATTTTTTTTCTCATTAATGTACACTCTTCACCCATCTTTACGGAAAAAACAGAAATATAGAAATGTTTGCAAATTTATTAAAAAAGAAAAACTGAACTATCACATGGTCATAAGTATTCAGACCCTTCGCTCAGACACTCATATTTAAGTCACATGCTGTCTATTTTATTGTGATCCTCCTTGAGATGGTTCTACTCCTTCATTGGTCCAGCTGTTTTTAATTAAACTGATAGGACTTGATTTGTAAAGGCACACACCTGTCTATAAGACTTCACAGCTCACAGTGAATGTCAGACCAAATGAAAATCATGAGGTCAAAGGAACTAGCGAAGGAGCTCAGAGACAGAATTGTGGCAAGGCACACATCTGGCCAAGGTTATAAAAGAATTTCTGCAGTACTCAAGGTTCCTAAGAGCACAGTGGCCTCCATAATCCTTAAATGGAAGAAGTTTGGGACCACCAGAAGTCTTCCTAGACTTGGCTGTCGAGCTAAACTGAGCAATCGTAGGAGAAGAGCCTTGGTGAGAGAGGTAAAGAAGAACCCCAAGATCACTGTGGCTGTGCTCCACAGATGCAGTAGGGAGATGGAAAAGATTCTACAAAGTCAACCATCACTGCAGCCCTCCACCATTTGGGCCTTTATGGCAGAGTGGCCCGACGGAAGCCTCTCCTCAGTGCCAGACATATGAAAGCCCGCATAGAGTTTGCTAAAAAAACACATGAAGAACTCCCAGACTATGAGAAATAAGATTCTCTGATCTGATGAGACAAATATAGAACTTTTTGGTGATAATTCTAAGCGGTATGTGTGGAGAAAACCAGGCACTGCTCATCACCTTCCCAATACAATCCCAACAGTCAAACATGGTGGTGGCAGCATCATGCTATGGGGGTGTTTTTTCAGCTGCAGGGACAGGACGACTGGTTGCAATTGAAGGAAACATGAATGCAGCCAAGTACAGAGATATCCTGGATGAAAACCTCTTCCAGAGTGCTCTGGACCTCAGACTTGGCCAAAGGTTCACCTTCCAACAAGACAATGTCCCTAAGAACACAGCTAAAATAACAAAGGATTGGCTTCAGAACAAATCTGTGACCATTCTTGACTGGCCCAGCCAGAGCCCTGACCTAAACCCAATTGAGCATCTCTGGAAAGATCTGAAAATGGCTGTCCACCAACATTCACCAATCCAGCTTGACAGAACTGGAGAGGATCTGCAAGGAAGAATGGCAGAGGATCCCCAAATCCAGGTGTGAAAAAGTTGTTGTGTCATTCCCAAGAAGACTCATGGCTGTACTAGCTCAAAAGGGTTCTTCTACTCAATACTGAGCAAAGGGTCTGAATACCGACCATGCAATAGCGTAGCTACTGGGGGGCAGAGGGTGTGGTGGCCCCGGGCCCCCCGCTCTGAGGGGGCCCACCCAGAGCTAGGCTATTGTAACTGTATCGGCGTGCACAGTGCGCCCATACAGTTACACTGCGGCAGAGCAGGGAGAATCGCTCTCCCTGCTCTGCCGCCCGGCCGCTATGGGGCCTGAACAGGTGGTGGGGGGCCCGGTGCCAGCAGTGGGCCCTCCGTCCATCATCAGAGGGTCAGCTGTATTGGCATCTAGCCTATACAGCTGACTGCATTGATGAGAGAAGGAATGAGCGCTCCTTCTCCCATCATCCCCCTCTCAGCGTCTGACAGCGGGCGCGCTGACATCACTGCCCGGCGCCCGCTGTCAGGAGATGAGAGGGAGAGCAGTGAGCAGCACAGGAGCCGGGAGCAAGAGAGTTGAGTACAGGATTTATTATTTTTGTAATGGGCTGCATTATAATACAGAGGCTGCCTATGGGGGGCTGCATTATAATACAGAGGCTGCCTATGGGGGTCTGCATTATAATACAGAGGCTGTCTATGGGGGCTGCATCATAATATAAAGGGTGCCTATGGGGAGGCTGCATTATAATACAAAGGCTGCCTTTGGGGGTTCATTATAATACAAAGGCTGCCTATGGGGAGTGCATTATAATACAAAGGCTGCCTATGGGGTTAATTATAATACAAAGGCTGCCTATGGGGAGTGCATTATAATACAAAGGCTGCTTATGGGGGACTGCATTATAATATAGAGGCTGCCTATGGGGGTGCATTATAATATAGAGAATGCCTATGGGGGGCTGCATTGTAATATAGAGGGTGCCTATGGGGGTGCATTATAATACAGAGGCTGTCTATGGGGGTGCATTATAGTGTAGAAGCTGCCTATGGGAGTGCATTATAATATAGAGGCTGTCTATGGGGGTGCATTATAAAATAGAGGCTGCCTATGGCGGTGCATTATGCTATATTGAGGACTATCTGGTGTATTATGCTATATGGATGCTATCTAGGGGCCATCATACAGTGTGGGGATTATAGTGGCGGGGCCATCATACAATGTTGGAGCCATTAAATAGTTTGGGGATATTAAGGGGTCAGTATATATCCAGGAGGGGGCATTATACTGCGTATAGGGGAGCTGTACAGGGGGGAGACTTGGGACATTATTAAATGTTAAGTGGGCACTTATTGTTATAGGGGAACTCGGGTTAGGCCTCTTTCACACATCAGCTTTTTACGTCAGGCGCGATCCGGCGTGTTGTTAAAAAAACGGATCCGGTACCGGTTGCGTTTTTTTTGTCATTGACTTTCATTAGCGCCGGATGTCGTTGCGTTGCATCCGTTTTTGTCCGGATCCGGCGGAAATGTACATTCCGGTGGGCGGACAAAACGGTCACTGCAACTTTTTTTTTTTTTTAGCGGACCCGCCTGATAGTGCCTGAAGCGGCGCATCAGCCGGCCGGAAACAATAGCAGTCTATGGTACCGGACCAGTCTTTTGTGCAATCCGTCAAAAGACTTATCCGGATTCTCTCTCTCTTTCTCTTCCAGACATGCGCACCCAGCATTTCCATGTGCAAAAGTTCAGGACGGATCCGGCAACAAAACTGATCCGTTGCATCAGTTTTTTCAAAATTACCGCCGGATCCGTCTTTTCAGGTATTCGACGGATTATGCCTTACACAAAAAAACTGATGTGTGAAAGAGGCCTTGCTGTGACTGTCAAAGGGGCACACACAGTGCAATATTACTTTGTAGGGGACAAAATCTGGGCTTTGTTTTCTAGGGCACTTGCACCCGGCATTACTATATTCTAGAGGGTTGTTTTAGAATTTAGAGGTCACACAGAACCACACAGTAGGTGCAGTAATAGGGACACATATGGCAGCAGCGGCTCAGTATTGGGGTTTGAGGTGCAGTAATAGGGACACATACGGCAGCAGTGGCTCAGTTTTGGGGTTTGAGGTGCAGTAATAGGGACACATACGGCAGCAGCAGCAGCTCAGTATTGGGGTATCAGGTGCAGTAATAGGGACACATATGGCAGCAGCGGCTCAGTATTGGGGCATCAGGTGCAGTAATAGGGACACTTGGCAGCAGTGGCTCAGTATTGGGGTATTAGGTACAGTAATAGGGACACATACGGCAGCAGCGGCTCAGTATTGGGGTATGAGGTGCAGTAATAGGGGCACATACAGTAGCAACGGCTCAGTATTGGGGTATCAGGTACAGTAATAGGGACACATATGGCAGCAGCGGCTCAGTATTGGGGTATCAGCAGGATGAGGAGTTTGTGCAGGTTGAGTATAGTCCAATCGGTGACCGTGACAGTGATGAAAATATGAGAAGTGAAACGTGTCTTTGTTGTATTCTCTGCAGCCGAGTCCTGGCTGGAGGAGTCGTCATGTCGGTCTGGGCCAGATGGAAAAGACATGAAAAGTGAACGATTCCATCAGAAAGAACGTCAGCGGTAAGTCATTATCTGTAACTCTGCTGTGATCTCTTATATGTTCTGTAGGACTGGTGTTATTTACCACTGACCATATGGCGATGATATCAATATTGGTCTTTTTATATATAGATTATTTTGGCAACAGCGCGGTCATTTGCTGAGGTTCTCTGGTTAGGGGCTCACTCAGAAGTTTCGCCCCCCCTAAACCAAAACTCTAGCTACGCCTGTGCAAGCATGTGATATTTCAGTTTTTCTTTTTTAATAAATTTGCAAACATTTCAACATTTCTGTTTTTTTTAGTGAAGATGGGGTGCAGAGTGTACATTAATGAGAAAAAAAATGAACTTTTTTGAATTTACCAAATGGCTGCAATGAAACAAAGAGTGACAAATTTAAAGGGGTCTGAATACTTCCCATACCCACTGTAAATGCTTCTTCAAATTTACCTTGAAAATGTTAATTTCTTTTAATTTCCCTTTATCATTGAATCTTTATGAAATCGTGCAGAAGGCAGTTTTTGAACAATCGCTGGATATCACCCTCCATTAGCATGTAATTGAATATCCTCTGCACTAGCATTTAATTATAAAGGGATATAATACATGTTTGCATATCTTATCTTGATGTCAGTAGCTTAGCTACAGGGGAATTGAGGGGCAGAGAGTGCTGTCCCACTGGGTCCCGCACTAAAGGTACTGCCACACTAAACAATCCCGCTAGCGATCACGATAACGACGCATACTAATGCGATCGCTAGCGGGATTGTTTCTATATCGCTAAGTGCGGCCACATTTAGCGATATAGTTAACGACGCTATCGCCGTTAGCGATCTTCTTAACGACTTTAGCGGTACAAAAGTACCGCTAAATCGCTAAGAAAAGGTGCCACACTAGCGATATATACTTACCCAGCGGGAGCGCCGACGAGAAAATAGGGTCCGGAACAATTCCAGCGACGAGCGAGATCACAGCAGGAAGCTCGTCGCTGGCAGATGCCGCACTGAACAACATCGCTAACGGGATCGCTAAATAGTGACGTTTTTTAGCGATCCCGTTAGCGATATTGTTTAGTGTGGCATACCCTTAAGAGGGATCCCCTGGAGCTAATGTCACAATAGCACGCAGCATGCTGATATACATTGCTTGAAAAAATAAAGGGAACACTAAAATATCACATCCTAGATATCACTGAATTAAATAATCCATTTGATATACAATTGCAATTACATAGTGGAATGCATTGAGAACAATAAAACATAAATAAAAAAGATAAATGTAAATTAAAATAATATCCCTTGGAGGGCTGGATTTAGAAAGATACTCAAAATCAAAATGGGAAATCAAATTACAAGCTGATCCAACTTCAATGGAAATGTCTCAAGACAAGAAAATGATGCTCAGTAGTGTGTGTCCTCCACGTGCTTGTATGACCTCCCTACAATGCCTGGGCATGCTTCTGATGAGGCGGTGGATGTTCTCCTAAGGAATCTCCTCCCACATTAAATTAAAGCATCAGTCAACTCCTGGACTGTCTGTGATGCAATGTGGAGTTGATGGATGGAACAAGATATGATGTCCTAGATGTGCTCGATTGGATTCAGGTCTGGGTAACGGGAAGGCCAGTCCATAGCATCAATGCCTTCGTCATGCTGGAAATGCTAACACACTTCAGCCACATGAGGCATAGCACTGTTATGTATAGTATCAGAAGGAACCCAGGGCCCACTGCACCTGCATATGGTCTCACAATGGGTTTGAGGATCTCATCCGGTACCTTATGGCAGTCAGGGTACCTCTGGCTA